>JARFJB010001037.1:310000-345000 GCA_036346205.1 Vesta saturnalis | reverse complement strand
GCGTGTGCATGTGCGTTTGCGTGTGCGGCTGTGTGTGCATGTACGTGTACGTGTGCGTGTGCGTGTGCGTATGCGTGTGTCTGTGCGTGGTTTTGTGCGTGTGTGCGTGCGTGTGCGTGTGCGCGAATGTGTGTGCTTTGCCAAACGTTGTAAAATGAACTAGTAAGGTTGGAAGGTAAATACGAAGTTAACAGTTTTATACCAAAAAAGTGTACTATCGATTGTCAAGTTGTCGCACATAATGCTGTAGAAGAAGTTTTTCGGCTACAGTTTTGCCCCACCAGTGGGGCAAAATTCGAATAGTATAACCTGTTTAAAATTCATTTCATTTCATTAAAATCACACATCATTACAAAACTACTGGAGCATAGAGGATTTTTGATAAAACGAGTCTATCTTTAAGAGAAACCATTCTAGCTACAGGAATAGATCTTGACACTTATAAAGACATTTTTTTTTTTTTTTTTTTATTTAATAATTGCAAATTTACAATCTACTCTACAATATGGAGTATTAAGTAAATATGATGACAATAAAATGGCAGTGTTAAGAGAAACCACTCAGCAGACACTCTTGTAGCAGTCCTATTAATTTAGGGGTTCTCAGGTCACATGGCCAGGTTCTTTTAGCCTCTCACTGGGATGGCGTGTGTAGACAATTGATGGACAAGTTCACTAGAGTGATCATTAATTTTGTCGTGATAGTTCTGGGTAAATCTGTGAATTTCTTCAGTAACAAAGATGCTGAGATCTTCATGTATTGTCTGGTTTGTCACGTACCATGGTGCGTCCACTATGGCACGAAGGGTTTTTGATTGGAATTGTTGGATGGTTTTAATGCGGGTAGGTTTGGCACATACAGCTGGATCCCGTAAGTCCAAATAGGCTTCAGGATAGTTTTGTAAAGCAGTAGTTTGTTTGTTATTGACAGTTTGATTTTTCCCCAATAACCAGTACATCTGGCGGAACTTCAAGTTTAACTGCTGACGTTTGGATTGAAGATGTTTTTCCATGTAAGGCGTTGATCAAGGTGTAGTCAGGTACTTAGTTTCTGTTTTGTAGGAATTTGGATATTATTCAAGGTGACTGGTGGACACACACTAAATCTAGTAGTGAATGTTATTTGCACTGATTTGGTCGGATTAATTTTGATACGCCATTTAGTAAGCCTTCGTTTAGGGTGTTCAGATGTTGCTGGAGATTGCGGCTGCTAGGTAAGGATCTTCATGTGTCGATAGGATGGCAGTATCATCGGCGAAAGTAGGATAACTGTGTTTGTACCTTCAGGTAGGTCAGCTGTATACACAGGTATAAATGGATGACGAATTTGACAGAGTTTGATATTTCATTGTTGTATTTAACTGTGTAATACCTGTCCAAGGTGGACTTAAGAGAAGATAAAAATAGCTAGGAAGAAGCCTTTGAGTTTGTAAAGTAATCCGGTATGCCAGACTTTGTCGAACGCTTGTTCCGCGTCCAAGAATACAGCTCCACAGTATTTTTTCTTCAAGGCTTAGTGAAATTTGATTTATTATTCTGTGCACTTGTTGTATTGAGAGTGCCCTTGGAATCAAATTGATGGTTTGGTATATGTGACAAGTATCTGTGTCATTCAACGTAGGAATAATTTCTCAAAATTTTCCTAAGATCAGACTAATTGGCCTATAAGTAGCCGCTTCAGGTGGTTTGCCAGGTTTGGGACCATTATTTGCATGTTTCATAGCAGTGGATAAATAGGCTGTTCTATTAGAAGTTGTCGCACATAATGCTGTAGAAGAAGTTTTTACGGCTACAGTTTTGTCCCACCAGTGGTGCAAAATTCGAATAGTATAACCTGTTTAAATTTCATTTCACCTCATTAAAATCACACATCATTACAAAACTACTGGAGCATAGAGGATTTTTGATAAAACGAGTCTATCTCTAAGAGAAACCATTCTAGCTACAGGAATAGATCTTGACACTTATAAAGACATTTACTGTTTTCATTTTCTTTTATTACATCAGTTTATGACTGGAGATTTGTTGTCAACCGATTATATAGAAGATAAGAAATACATTAAAATCAAACTAGGCATGTAAGCAATAGAATCTCTTAATAATAAATATCGTAAATCTGACAATCTTGTGGTTAATCTTAGTCTTTTTAATTTATCCGATAAGTCTCGCTACGTTTTGCCTAAAGGGTTGTGTTTTACTGTGGTTCCTTCCAAAATTCTTGTTGAAGAATCATCTCTAATGGAAATAAGTATTAGTCATGTCCAGCTCCTGAAGCAGCACAAATCAGATTTGGAACTACAAGAATATTACGTAGAGCGTAAGCTTTAAAAAAGAATTTAACTTATGTTGACTATTAAGATTTAAAAGAATTACTTAACAACAAAGACATCATAATTTTACCTGCAGATAAAGGACGAGCTACTGTTTAAAGGATAAAACTGATTACATTAACAATGCTAATAGTTTAGTAAACGATTCTGATTACACTAAATTATAGTATAATCCTAATAAAAAGTTCAAGTTATTAACTATGAAACTGTTAAAAGGATCAAACTCACCAGCTGACATAATGAAGAAACTGACACCACTAGATCCAACAATACCTAGACTTTATAAATTGCCATAAATACATAAACCAAATGCTCTATTTTGACGAATTGTAAGCGTCATAAATTCAACAGTCTATGCATTATCTAAATACCTGAATACTTTACTTCGACCTTTCATTGGTTCCAGCAACTATTAGAACGACATTTCAACCACAACGAGAACAAATTATTTAAAAATTGTCTAACTACATCATTCCTTTTATTTAATGGTGATTATTATCAACAGTTAGATGGAGTGGTTGTGGGATCTCCAATTTCACCATGAATCGCAAATTATTTTATGGAACATTTGGAAGAAAAGACGCAAAATAATGCACCTAAGAAACCAAAACTTTGGCTTAGATATGTTGATGACATTCTTTCTATCTGGCCTTTTGGGGAAGAAGAATTAATGGTATTCCTAAACCATTCAAGCAATCAACATACCAACATTAAATTTACAATAGAAAAAGAAAAAGATGGTTGCCTTCCATTCCATGATGTTCTAATTGAAAGAAAACCACAAGGAAGCCTAACACATTCCGTATATCGTAAGCCAACTCATATAGGTTATTACATGAATGGTTCATCACACCATCCTCTAGCACAAAAGTTTAGCACGATATGATCTGTGTACAACCGTGCCACCCAGATAAACTGCAACATGAATTAAACCATCTTGAAACGGTCTTTATAAACAATGGCTTCAACAAACAACAAATTAAAAAGTCATTTTAACCGAGACAGACGATACCTGTGGATGTTAAATTTACACTTCAAATAAGTTTCCAATTTTACCTTTCTTGCAAATAAAACAAATAAAATTGGTAAAATATTACAAAAGCATAATACAAAAGCAGTATTAAAGTTCCAAATCTTCTAAATTCTGCCAAAAACCAAATATCATTAAATACATGTGGTATTTACGAAGTACTATGCTCTTGTGGTCAAGTCTACATTGATGAAACTGGTAGAAGCATCAACACCAGGTTAACAGAACACAAAAGGTACTTACGTTTACTTTATTCTACTAAATCAGCAATTGCTGGCATGTCTCAAACACTCTGGACAATAAAAATTTGAAAACACAAGAAATCTGGCTAACGACAGCAATTTGTATATAAGCCCAACGATAATGGATATGCACTGTTTGATACCTGGGTGTCCATTTTGGAGAACTGAAAGTTATACAGTCTACAATAGTGATTATCAATTTGTATCACTTTTATATTACATTGTCAATATTGGTCGCTTTGGTATTACGTCTGAAAACTTGTGCAAAATAAATAAATAAATAATTTCATACCATTTTCCCAAAGAAAGTGTTATTTAACATGTCAGTTGGTGAAAGCTTTAATTTTTGTATAAACATTCACCATTAAAAAACCAAAAAAGCTAAGTATTTTAATTATATGTAATAATGGTGAAAGTTAAAAAGCTGCTACTACAATTTGACGTTAAGATAAGCAAACTAACTAATCATTTATTTTCAGGAAAAAGAACAGAAACTTCCTGATATCAAAGGAATGTTTAAGAAGTTACTAAACACCCTATACTTTTGCTTTTTGGAAACACTTCACAATGATATGATTTGGTATTGCTGTCGGATTGGTTTTGTGTAAAAATGTCTTAAAAATCCGTCTGTAATATATTTATAAATCCTTTTACCGTGATTCCCAGTCTTAATTTGAATAACTTCGTCATAAACTAATAACTGAAATTTAAATATTAAAAATATATGCAAAATTTTATTTAGCACAATTTGAAATTGTAGTTCATTAATATTCCTGATCTTATAATTAGACTAAACTTTTGATTTTAACTTGTAATTTAATTACAGCAGTATAATGTATTCTAATGAAGATTGATTTAAATAAATCGAACAAATTAAAACTTCTCTAGAAAATTGATGAATAAAAGCAATTGAACTATAATTTCAAACTTTTCAAAGTCAACTTCTATCTTTTGTACTAAAATCGATTTTACCAAGGATTCACAATGTAATTTTCTTTTTATTACCTTTTAATATGGATTATAAAAACTTTGTATAACTCGAAATGCTTAAACTGGAACTTTCTTACTGCCATACTTATCATTTAAAGGAAGATATGTTTTCTTGGAACAAACCTTTAAATGGCAAATATGGAGGAATGAAAGGTCTTATAAAAATTCTATGTTTACATGTTGGTTTCGATATACTGATGGTAATTATTGACAAGATCAAAGGAAATTTTCCTTTGACGTTTGGTGGTTGTAAATGGAATTAATTATTTCCCAACTTCAAATATTATTGTTTAAAGTACAACTAGAAATGAAAAGAGGATAATCTCATAAAAGGATTTTGTAACAAAATCTGTGGACTAACAAAACTGGTTCTTTAGTAAATAAAAGTGTTTTCATTTTATTCTAAAGTACTTCAACAGGATGTAAATTTCCCTTTATAGTAATAATTAACTTTAATGTAACTAAACTAACCTTTACATGAAATACTACTACAACGAGGGAAAGGAAAAGAATACATTCAAAAGCAAATTAATTTCATTTAAATTTGTTTTGTAAAATATGAAACAAACTCTTATACGTTTATATTTTTTCTGTCAATAAAACCTGGATTTCTATTTCAAATCCAGTGATATTTTTTCAAACATGAACGACAACACTGCAAATTTGTTCAAAGCTAAGCGAATTATTTAAGCTTGAATTCATTATAGAACGAGGATACTGATTTTTACCGAAGAATTAATTTATTGTATAATTAAGTTTAAATTGCAAAAAAACAATTTAGTTGGACACCTATTGATTTCAGTTTATTTATTGGTTTATGGGTGTGTGTAAACAACGTTAGATACAATAATAAGATCACCAGACACAAAAAAAGACGGGGGAGGAAAAAGGTAGTAGAAAGCGAAAGAGGAAGGAACAGAAAGGCATGGAAGAAATAAAGGAGTTAATTTGGGAGAAGAGGAAGATGATGGAAGAAAATATGGTGGGGATTAGGAGGGATATTAAAGAAATGAAAGAACAAATGGAAGAAAGCGAAAAAGAATGGAAGAGGGAAAAACAAGAATTGATAGAGAGAATAGAAAAACTAGAACAAAGCAGACGATGAGAAGAGAAGAAAAAGGAACATCGTAATAAGGGTGTGGAGAAGCAAGGAACCACATAAAGAATTTCATGGCATTATGATGGAAGAGCAACTAAATGTAAGAGTAGAATTTAGAAAAGTGATGTTGATAAACAGGGAAAAGGAAAATGAGATGGTGGTGGCGGATATGGAGAGTTGGGAGGAGAAGCAGAAGATTATGGGAGAAAATAAAAAACTGAGTGATACAGGAATTTACATAGACCACGACCTAACAAGGGAAGAAAGGGGAGTACAAAAAGACATAAGAAGCAAAGCGGCGGAAAGAAGAGCGGAGGGAAGTGAAGTATGGGTAGGATATAGAAAAATTGAGAAAGCTGGAGAAAGATACGTATGGAATGAGAGAATAAGGGAGTTAAGCGGAGAAAGGGGAGAGGGAAAGGGCAAACAAAGGCCAAAAAACTAAAAGAAGAGCGGGGGAGAAAGGGGCAAGGAGGGCGACGAAACGATAAAGTAACGGAAAAACGAGTAAAGGAAATGGAAAAGAACAACAAAGGGAATAAAGGGAAAGTAGGGAATTAATACAGGAAAAGACGAGGAACTAAAGATACTGTTCTGGAATGTGGCGGGAGTAAAGAATAAAGATCAAGATTTCTGGAAGTAGGGTAGGGTGCAGGGCGTGATGGGAATGCAAGAGACATGGCTGAAAGAAAAAGAACGGGAGTGCCGGAAAAGGGAAATAGCAAGTGAATACTCATGGATGGTGCAGTACGCGGAAAGGAACAACAGAAGGAAGGTCAAAGGGGGGTATAATAGTGGGCATAAAAATAAAATCGTTGGAAAAAGGAGAAGAAGAGAAAGTACAATAAAGAAAAGGTGATGTAGAAAGCAAAGTACAGTGGGGAAAAGTACAATTAAAAATAGTACCGGTATACAGTAGAAAGATGAAAGAGACAAACAAAAAATTAGAGGAGATGGTAGAAGATAGGGGGGGGGGAGGTATGATAATAATAAGAGAAAACGGGCTGAAAGAGATGGTGGAACAAAAAATACAAGGAGGTCAAGGGGAAGGCAAGAAGAACACTAGTACTGTGGAAAAAAAGGGAAGTAGAAAAAGAAGAATATAAAGAAATACAAGAAAACATGCGAGAGTAAAAGGGAAGAAAACAAAAAGGGAGAGTTGATTAAGGATATAAAAACGGAAGATTACGTATAAAAATATTTAAAGAAGGAAAGAGGAGAACATGGACACAAACAGGAATACAAATAAACGAATGGGAGAGATATTTCAGGAACGTACTGGAGGGGAACAGGAAATAAAAAAGAGAAGAAAGACAAAACAAGAAAATATATGAAATACATGAAGAAAGAGGAAGAATAAAACAATAGGCAGTATTAGAGGATATACAGAACGTGGAAAAGGGTAAAGCAGCAGAAGAAGATGGGATACAAGGTGATGAGTAGGTATATGGCTGAGAAAAGCTAGCAAAAAGGATGACTGAAAAAATAAACAAAATATGGAGAGGGGAAGGATTCCCGGAGAGGTGGAGAGATATATGCCGAGTGCACAAAAAAGGAGACAAATTATAGATGAAGAAGAAACGAGAAACAGGTTGAGGGTGAATGGGGAGCTAAGTGAAGAATTTGTAACAAGGAAGGGAGGCAAAGATGCCCATTGATCCCAAGCCTGTTCGTTGTGTGCGCAGGAGACCTGGAGGAGACATTAAGGGGGCAACAAGAAGGAGGCTTAGTAGTGGGAAACAGGAAAGTGTGGTCGCTGTCATATGCAGATGAGATAGTGCTAATAGTAAAAGAAGAAAAAGAATGGGATGTTAAAAACGATGGGCAGATATTTGAAAAGGAAGTAAATGGGAACAAAACTAAGGTAATGGTATTCAGAAAAGAGGAAGGAACAAGGAAAACGAAGGAGTGGAAATGGAGGGAAGAGTAGATACAAGCAGATAAACGAATTTACATACTTGGGATACACGATGAGGCAAGACAAAAAAGATGGGGAACATATAAAAGAACGTGTGAAAAAAGGAAACATATTAACAGGGTAAGTGTGGAGTGTAGGGGAAAGACTGTTCGAAATGGAAACTATTATTTGAGAAACTAATACAAAGTGTAGTGCTGCACGGGGCAGAAGTGTGGGGTGGAAAGAGTGTAAAGAGATAGAGGGACTGCGAGAAGAATACTGGAAATGGGTACTGGGTGTGGAGAGAGAAACGTCGGGATACATTATTAGAGAGGAGGTGCAAAAAGAAAAAATAAGATTGGAGACGGGATATTGAGCAATAAAGTACGAGGAGGAAATGAGTAGAAGGACGGAATGCGAAATATTACAGGAATGCTGGAAAGAAATAAAATAAGGAAGATTAAAATATGGACAAGAAACCAGAAAAGAATATTATGAAAGAAACCGGAATGCGAAAGAAGAAGTGAAGAGACTAAGAAGGGTGGGAGTGAGCGTGAGAGAGGACATAATTAGAAGAAAAGTATAATGTAAACTATGGGAACGTTAAGGGAGAAAGGATTCCGGGATATTGGAAGGCGGAAGGGAGGAGGGAATTAAAGGAAATGATAGCGAGATTTAGATGTGGAAACAAAGTGAAGGGAAACAAATATTGGAGAAGGGACGAAGATAGAAAATGTAGGCTGTGCGGGGAGAAGATAGAGACGATTAAACATATGCTGAAAGAATACAGGGTATAAAAAGGAAGAGGAGAGGACGGCAGAAAAAGTACTAGAGGAAAAAGGAAGGGGAGCGGATTGGATGGAAGAAACATGGAAAAGAAGAAAACAGTTAGGGGTAGAGAAAACAAGAGGGAAGAAGATAGTGTAGGCTAAGTAAGGAAATGGGAGACCGTAAATAAATGTATAAAGCAACTACTTTACAACGTTTGTATAAAATAACCAAATAAAGATAAATAGAATTGCAGTAATTAATTCGTCACTTCCATCAAATGTTTTTCCAAATTTAGCAAGAAGTAAATCTATAGTTTCCATATGTTGACGTTTTAGATCATTTTCATAGCTCGTGCTGGAGCTTAGATTTGGAACATAATCTAATTTATAATTTAACATAAATAGTTGAAATTAAATTGAAATTAAAAATTACAAGGAACGTTCTGCATTGTGCTTTTCATTGTTAATAACACTTCCAATTATTGATAAAGATATCTCTTTGTTAGATTTAACTGGGTTATTTTTGATGTAATGTTTGGATTTGTGAATGCTTCTATCATTTTAAAATTGAAGTTTTTCACAACTTTACACTTACATCATAACTCGATTAAATTTTGTTAAATGTGTTTTTGGCTGGCAAATTTCATCGTTAGCTTTCGTCGTAGAGAGTGTTCTGGTTTGTCATCTTTGAGGCAGTTTAACAATGTTTAATTTTAATGACCTAGTTATTCTTTACTACAATTTTATAGTTGGCTTATACGTTTCTCAAACTGTTATATTAATAGCAGGCTTATGTTTATGTTTGAATTTTTCAAATTTGACAAAATTGTTTACTACATCTTTAACAATTTTAACAAACATTACTACTGACGAAGATAACTGTAAGTGTTATCGAAACGTTTAGATTGTATAATTTAAAGTACACCATTAAAAATCCCAAAAGATAAGTATTTTATTATGAGTGTTAATGGTGAAAGTTTACATTTTCATATTGGAACATAATCGGTTATGATATAATGCTCTTCAGTAATTTGCTTCCGCTTACGTTTATGAGCGATGCTCTCTACGTTTCTTCTGGCAATAAATCTTGGGCTTTGTTTAATACTTGCAAATAATTCGATTCGTTCCTGAGCTGTTGTATTTCTTCTATTGCTATGTTCGTAATTAAAACTACTTCTTTTAGTCTTGATTTTCTACTTTCTAATGCGTTGTTAGCACGTTCTAATAGTGATGAAAGTTTATGAGCTAAATCTAGTGCAAATCGAAAGTTTATTTTTTTCATTAGGGTGCTAAGACTTTTAGCTATAGTGCCGCACTCAAACTGTGCTTGTGGAATTTCTTTTAAGACTTAATATCTCTTAAAAATCGTTTAAAATTGCTTTTGTAACTGTCAAATGATCTGTCCACCTTTGTTCCTGAAGTCGTCCAATATGTTTTCCTTCATAAATGTTATGCATTCTTCGATGTTGAAAAATTCATGATAAGTAATACATTGTTCAAAGAAAGGTTTTAAAATTACAATATCGGAACGACTCTTATTACCATCAGGTGTAGCCTATGGTTAAAACAATGCACATAAGATACTTTTTTGTAGACCTAATTCAATTCTTGTCGCAACCCTCCTTCTTTCCCACTTGCTCCATCGTAACATTGACTAAGCATTTTATTTTATCTAATCCTTTTGTACTAAGAATTTCTAAATTTATTTTCCCCAAATGTAGCAGCATCTAACTTGCTAATTGTTGTTATAGCTAATAAAAATGCCTTTACTACTCCATTCTTAGCTATTGATATGTTCTCTATGGTTCTTGTCTTCAGTCATCGAGCAACGTAATAGTATATTACATAGTAAGTTTTGTAAAAGGTATATACGCACGAATGGAAAAATTATGCACGAAACCGCCTAGCGGCGAGGACATAATTGCTTTACAACACGCATTACGTACTATACTTTACCTACGACCATATACAGTGTACCAAAAAGTACTACTTTTAATATTTTCATTATTATCAGGTATTATAAATGATACTTAAACACGTCGATTTTTCTTTTAGTTGTTTTTGTTGTTCGTTTCATGTAAACAGAGAGATCTGAAAACTAATTATAACAGGGTACTTGATTGCTTCAAATGGGATACCCTGTATATTATTGCATCTTTATATTTTTGAACAATTTTACAAAATTGTTGGGAGGAGTTAAATTTTCGTTCTCACTATCACCTGACACATTGAAATTGTAGGTATTCTTTTTCCTTTCTTTCTTTCTTTTATTAATTAGAACTTATTTGTCTTTCAATAAAGTTTGTTTCTATTATTTTGCATTTAACAGTTGCTATGACTACGCTGCTGACAGGTGATTGCGCGATCATGAACGGTCATGACCTACTTGCGTAATTATTAAATGTTCCTCTTAGTTTTACATATAAATTTTAATATACCCAAACTGTGCGCTTTGTTTACGAAAACTGTGCGATTTGTTTACCGTGTGTACTGAGCTATTTACTGAGGCTGTGTCGTGTGTTTTGTCCTACTGTGGTCGTAAGTAAAATATTTTACATCTCCACTTCGTATTTCAGTAAATATTTTCGATTTTGAATTTCCGGAGAATTATTTTAAAATTTTGTACACCAACACACTATTTTTATTACACTGTCGCCTCGAGCAAGGGAATTGATTAGCTTTCGTTACCAGTTGGTGATTATTTTCACTTTTGTGTATTTCAGTTTCGTTTGTTAGTGTTCACCATTTAAAGGTATTGTAACCACTTATTATTTTTATATTTGAGTATTTTTATTGTGTTTACGATTAGTGAAATTTCATTGTTTATCTATTATTTTTACCATGTCAAATTTAGATAATTTAGTGGATGTTCTTCATAGTGATGAGTTATCAGTAGAGTTAAGTTTCAGAAATGTTAATGTTAAGGATGCGGAAAGGTTAACCGTAGAGGAGAAACGTAAATTGTTGAGACGTAAATTGAATTTAGAAAGGATTAATCCAAAATTATTTGATTCGTACAAGAGAGTCGAAATTAGTCAAACCTTAGAACTGAAGTTATTACAAGAAAAACTTAATAATATTCAATCGTTGATTAATTTGTTCAAACATAAGCCTTCAAAAGTAGAGTACCTTAGAATTCAGACTCGTTTATTGCACATTTTGAAAGATTAAATTATATCACTTTTGATAATGAACTTTTGTATTTATATGATCAGTTATTAACTTTATGTAATGATTCGTTAGAATTTATTGAATCTATTTATCAAAAGTTTGAATTGAATAATGATTTACCACAATTAGACACTTCTGATATTTCCGTGTCACATAACGACAATGTTAATACTTCAGTTAGTATTTCAGCTGAAGATTTTTCTAAATTAATGCAAAATTTATAAATTTCTAAAAGTTCTGTTCCTGTTTATAAATTAAATTTAAAATTTAATGGTAGTGAGAAAGAAGTTTTTACATTTATTCAAAGATGTGAGGAGTTAATGGTTGCACGAAACATTTCTAAGACGGAGATGCTTTTATCTGGTGTTGATTTATTTGCAGGAAAGGTATAATTTGGTATAGGGCAGTGAAACCTTTTATTCAGACATGGGATCAATTAATTTCTAAATTAAAGAGTGACTTTTTACCCGAAGGACATGACGAAGTTTTATTGAATGATATTAAGAATAGAAAACAGGCTTTTGATGAAATTCCAACCCTTTTTATTTCTGAAATGGTTAATTTATTTTCACAATTAGATGTTCCTCTTTCTGAGGGTGAACAATTAAAGATTATTATGAAAATTTACAACCTTGGTTTGCTACTCAGTTAGCTCTTATTAACGTTAATGATATTTTCCATTTAGTCGAGTTATGTAAAAATTACAGCAAGTAAAAGCACAGAATTCCAAATTTAAATTTAATTCTTGTACAGATTGACAGAGACAATCTCAATACAAACCTTCTTCTTCTACATTCAAACAAAGTATTAAACCAAAAGTACAAGTTCAACCTTTAATATTTCCAAAATTAATACAGCTAAGTCTTCAACAACCTGTTTTAAATGTAAACAGTTGGGTCATACCTATCACACCTGTGATAAGGGTGATGATAAAATCTATTGCTTTAAATGTGGTTATTCCAATGTTACCTTTTCTAATTGTCCGAAGTGTAAATTTTCAAAAAACTTGTAATTGGGAAGTGTTCTGTTAGTCGACACATTCCTTTTGATTTTTCAGAGGCTGACAAACATGTTTTAAAAGATTGGTTGATTACTGTTAAGGAATTTTATGGAACTCCTAAAATTTATTCCAAATTTATTGAAAAGAATAATGATATTAGACATTTTATTAATGTGCAGATTTTTAATGAAAATTTTGTTGCTTTATTAGATAGTGGAGCTACCTTAACCATTTTAGGTAAGCCTGCTTTATATTTGATTGATAAATATGATTTAAAATTAAGTAGGAATTCACCTTTTCATCATTGATTATTGCTGATGGTTCTTCACAATCTATTTTGGGAAGTGTTGATTTATCTTTAACTGTTAATGGTATTACTAAAACTATTTCTGTTATTGTTTCTGAATCTATTACTACTGCAATTACCTTGGGAGTAGATTTTTGTCATTTATTTGAAATTAAGGCTGATTTTAGTGAAAATTCTTTTGTTGCAAACTCTGCGGAGACAACTTTTCTATGATTAAGAGTATTGATGATCTTAATAATGATCAAATTTTTGAATTTTACTTTATCTGATGCGACTAGAAGTTATAGTCAAAAGTTAGCTCCAAAATTTATTGAAGCGAAACTACATACCGATTGGCCACTCCTTTTGTTAATAAACCATTAGGTGTTTTTCATGTTAAAGATTTAAAACCCGATTAGTTCTTAGTTTTTGTATTCTTTTAATTATTTTTCTATTTTGAGATTTTTACATTCTGGTTTTCTTATTTACATTTTATTATTTTGATAATTTTTCAAAGTAATTTTATTTTGTGCTTATTTCGCACATTGTTTTATTTTATATTTTTGTGGCTTTGCAAACCACTTATTTTATTTTTGCTACGTTGTTGGCATGATGTTTGATATTTAGATCCCATCGTGCGATTGATTTGTTTAGCATGATGTTTGATATTTAGATCACATCGTGCGTTTATTTTGCCGATTTTTTGGGACATTAGTTCTCGGGCAGATTATCTTCTTTTATTGGATTTACAATTTGCTATTGTTACAATAGTAAAATTTAAGATAACCATTTTGAGTTTACCTCTGATCGTTTATTTAACGTGTAATTTTCAAACTCTTACCCGTTGATAAGAAAACTAGTAATGCTTGTATACATTTTATTTTTTATTTGATTTAGTTATTTTAGTTTCCCTGAAATTGTTTTCGAAATTTTAGCTTTTGACTATTCCTGATTTGTCTAGTGTTACTATTCTTGGACGGTGCTTGAGGACTTCGGTTCGCCTTGTGTCAACCTCGATTAGTTCACTTCCTGATTGTGACGTTTTGGTAATTTTAGGAGGGGGTTGTTGTGTTCGTAAGAGTGCATCATCTTCTCTTTGCTACCTCACCTAGATTTCGATTTATTTACAAACGTGCGTGTTAGTTAGGGGTATGTTTAGTCTTGGACGACGACTGTGGAATAACATGAAACCTGAATCTCGTGAAGGGTAGAGTGGCCTCTCTTGTTCTCCACGACGAAGCACCCTGAGCTAATTTGCCATGGAAATAGTCATATCTTGGATTTACCGATTTTGACGTAACGAACGTGTCTGTGGTGGTTATGTGTGATGTACCTAGGAGGCTTGGTATGAGATCACCGGGGTAGGGTAATGGAACCGCTCTCTTTCGGCCTCAAGTCTCGCGATTATTTATTTATGGTTTGTCCGGAAGGATTTTTTTACTCTTGAGTGGAGTGGCATTTTGCCGTGATTTTTTTAACGTTTCACCGAAAACTGTTCCCGGGTTCCCCGCCCACTGTCCTTTCAGATCATGGTTGGTTTCCGTTCTTTTTTACGTTAGCTTCAAATTTTTTTACCGGTTTTTTTCATTTTGTTCTTCTGATGGTGGTTTGCTTCACAAACCCCACCAGCTAAAGTTTTACTTTATTTTAGGCTTCGGGTCTTTTATCTCGACTAGTGGCGTGTGCGGGTGGTAGCGCGTCAGTAGCTTTTATGTTGTTGCAAGGGTCTTTCCTGACCAACATCACCACATTTTCCGTGCTTCTTCGTACATTTCCTTTTCATTTTCTTTTACATTTTGCATAGATTTTAATTAGATTAACATTTTTATTTTTTAAATTTTAATAATTTCATTTATTATCTCCGCTTTGGTGATCTCCGAGTCCAAATTTTAGGAGGGGTGTGTTTAACCTCTATTTTGAGTTGTGTAAAATATACCTCAATTTAAGATCTTTCCTTCATTTAGTTCTAAATACAAGAAAATTTTAATTATTAAAATTTAGGTATGAGGAGGCAACTTAATTTGCATATCTACATAGTGCATATTTTCGTAAAGATTTATATTCCCATAAACTGTTTTCTAGTCATTTGAGTTGCGCAACGCATCGTGACTTAATTCTATACGCAACGCGTCTGCGTTAAGTTATTCTGCTGATATCTTGTGCGCAGAACCGCTTCATCTACTTCGAAAACCTCCATTTTTTCACTTCCTGTTTTAATGTCGAAGCAGAAGCTGGTTCTTTTTGATTTTTACCTAAATTTATGTGAAAGTGCCATCAAATTGGTGGTAAGATATATTTTTAATACATTTACATAAAATTAAAGCATTTGTTCTTTTTAGGCGCTTTCTTTACGTATTTTTTATACCATTTTTACTTTAATTACACGTTTACCATTACTTCAATTTACAACGTAATGGCATCTTAAGCACGCATTTGATTTTATTGTTGCGTACATTTTCGTTTTATGATTGCAATTTTTTTTAATGGATACTTCCAAATAATGCAATAAGAATTGGATTTAACAATTTTAAGAAGAAATTTATTCGGATTTTTAAAGATAAATTCAGTTTGGGGTGCGGCTGATAACATTATGTCAAGATTGCACCATGATGACGTAAGAATGACTTCATCCAGGTTAACCTCTTTGTAATCATATTTAGTTACCAGAGGTTGTCAAAAGAAAAGTTTGTGTACAAAAATTTCTAAGGTATTTATTTAGTGATGTATTTAGTACTTTAAGCATAATTTTAAGACCTTCATTATTTCATCATTACATTTGATATTTAATAAACATAGTCTGTATATTGTTATTTTTTACATTTTATAAACTCGGTTTAATTGTTCCGATATTATAAAAACAATTTGGTGCCGAGATAATTTCATTAGTTTTACATTTTTATTATTGATGGTAAGTGAAAATAATCGAGCAGATCTATTCGTAATTAAGCAAATCATTTTATTTGAACCCACCCTATTAATCAACCGACTGAATCTAAGGCACAACCATAAGTGGTGCAAGGTTTGTATTTTTGGAGAACTTATTATTTCTTTACTTTATTACTTAACTTACTTTTTATTATTTTAAAATTTTATACACGTTGCACACTTTTTATTACAAACGAAAGAAATATTGAACCGCACTCGCTAACTTTTAAACGCACCCGCATCCTGTATATATATACAGTTAAACACGCTTTGAACTATTTGAAACTTCTTAAAGAACTGGTACCCTCCTTTATCGTAGTTTACTTATATTTTGTCACAAATTATTCTAGATAATTCCAGAAACCTTGCGATAAAATAGGTAGGTGTTTATTTTATGAAGGGATGACTCATAATATCCGGTTGATTGTAATTAACTCTATATTATTATTATTATTATAAACTACAATCAACGTAGGGTATGAATGCACAATTTAAGCTTTTATATAATTGTTCTAAAATAAAGAATTATATCAACTTCACGCAGCTATAAAACCTTACTAATTGTATGTTTTGTGATTTTATGTGCATTAGTACAACTTTTATAAAAAGAAGGAAAATTGTGTATTTTATAATGCCACAATCTTTTCCAGTAGGCAGATGATTTTCTAGAGTGGGCAACTTTCTCTTTTAGAGTAGGTACTGCCCATTCTTTTCATTCATATTAACAGTGCACACCAATTCAAATTTCCGCTAACATGAAACAAAGCATTCATGATGTTCATTTTAACGTTCGTAACACTACAGTAACTATACAGGACTTGCGCACTACTAAACGGCTGACGATGAAAAAGTTGACGCAATAGAGGATAAAACGAGATAAAAAAAGAACCCAAGGAAATGTTTGGATGCACAAGGGTTAGTAAGAGAATCATGAAACAAGGAAGAAGGTAGGTAGAAATGTAGAACCCCGGTGTAATCGCACTCTTACGTTAAAAAAAGCAAACGTTCAGTAGAAACGCCAAAACATATTTAAATAATTTTGGAAAATTCTCAATACTTGAGTAGAAAAACCTATAAAAAACATATAAAAATATAAAAAGAATAAAATTTATTATGAATGAATAGTGGTTTGTGAATAATGAAATTGAAAGGAATTAAATGAGCCAATATGTAAATATGATGTTTCGAATTGGTTGTAATTAAAATGAGGTGGTGTGTGTGGTGGCAGATGTCTAGGAAGACAGCCAATTACCGGTGTTGGTGGTGAATTTCAGATTTAGTGAGGGCTGTAGAATTTTGTGTGGAAGGAAGGCTTCTGAATGATTTGTAGAAGGTGATTTATGTGGCTGGCGATGGTGGATTTACTGGAATTCGATAGTGGAGGTGTATGTCAAAACTGGGTAACAGATAGTTTGGACGAGGATCGATCTTATTGGTAAAACCATTATCTTTTCGGGGCCGTGACCGCCGTCAATGATAATAATGTCACGCAGTACTTCCTGACACTGCCCTCGTGGTGAAAACTCCGAGAGGATCGTATCAAGAATGATGGTATATTCTATATTAATTAGGGAAAAGGGATTGATCTATAGTGCTCGTCGAAAGTAATTATCTCTGCGTGGCCTTGACCACCGTCAATGACAATATGGTCTCAGTGATTCCTTCACACTCCCCTCGTAATACAAACTCTGAGGGGATCGTGTCAGGAATAACTTCCAGATCACTATTAACTCGAGGAAAAGGGAGGGTATGCCCTTGGGGTACGTCGATAATAGGAACATCCCTTAGTGATTCTCCTATACTCCCCTCGTGTTACATACTTCGACAGAATCGTGCAAAGGATGACTTTCTGGTCACAATTAAGTTGATTTGTAATATGGTTATGAATTGGATCGGAAAATGTAGGAAATAAATCAGGATATCAGGTAGTATGAGACTCCGTTTATCTGGTAGGATTTAATAATGATTACGTGTACAGGTAAATCTCTCAAGATACTATATTTAAAGAATTAAGTATATCGGAAATGAGAATGATAATAATCGGTAAGCGAGCGGTCGGATATTAATACGAAAATTTGGATGGAGTGGGAACGGAGTGTACAACTGATAATATTTATTAGAAATGTCATTACAGTTGCGGATTACAAGATACAATAATTTTTTAAATTATAGAAAGCTGAAGTTGCATTCAATTTGTACATAATGTTTGTTACAGGAAGAACATCTCAACAACGTTTTATTATTTGTATATATTATTACCAGCGTTATCAACTCTGAACATTAAAAACACTAGAAGGTCACGTGACTAAATGCTGTGTATGGTGTCTCGTTAAAATGTAACTCAGTATAATCTGACAACATTTAATTTGTTTACTGTATACTGTATACTGTACAGATAATAATGCCCAGATCGCTAACACTATATACCTAGTGTCAACAAATAAACATTAACACTCAATATTCTATTACAGAATTGTTAACAAAACAACTGTAATTTCGTAAAAATGGTAAAGTTTGCATGGAATTGACGTTAGCTAGTTCAATTTTCTACTGTACTGCAAATGTCCAACATTAGAATTTAACACTGTTGTAATACGAAATTTGGTAAAAACTAACCAATACAAAATGCAGAAAAACATATCATAAATTAATTAATTCTCGGATGAATACGTTTTAAAACTAAATTGAACAACTACAGTCGTTCAGAAAATACAAATAAAAATAACAAACACTTTATTGAAATTGTCAGCAACATAGGATTTAAATGTAGGGAAGTATTTACCTTATTCTTGAATAAGATGCACTTCTATTGACCACCTATATTCTTCCCTCTTCCTTCATACTGCAATAACCGTAGGTTCCCTGCGGGTGAACCTCTAGGTACTGCTTCGGTAAAGGATCACCTGCAGCTTCTCCAGTACCGTTAACCACCTTCGACAGCTTTTCAATTCGCAACTCTCTCGAGTTGATTAATGAGCGTGATTTAGACCAAAGCAAAAATGACTAACCATAATATATCTGGCTTTTATGTGTATTTACACTTCGTATTTTATCCTCTAATTATTAAACTTATTAACCAAAGGTTATATTTGCACGAACTTATTTTAGCGATACATTTATTGCAGTTGTGCACGAGACCCACAAATCACCATGAAGTTGCTGCAGATATCCGCATAAACAAAACGCGAAAATGAAATAAACAAAAGGTCCGAGAATGGGATTGGCACTAGTAAAAACACTTGACCCTTTCGCATTGAACCCATAAAGCTGTCGTTTCTGACAAACGAATCTACATAATGTCCCCATACAGGCTAGATTGGCTGACCGTTCCTTCAGTGCTCGCCATCTTCAATGTAATCACCTTTATATTTAAATTAGCCAATCCTTCAACTTCAATACTTTAAATCCTCGTACTTGCTAAAAACCAAGACACATCGGCAATAGAGGTCTCTGTTAGAATATTTCTTAAGTGTTTGATGCATTTCCGTACCTTCTACGTTGCTTTTCGTTTTTTAAGTTTACTCCCTTGTGTAAGGTATATAAGGCTCCTAATTACATTTTTGTAAATATTATATTTATTAGGAAACAAAGAAAGGGTGCAAGAGTACCCCTCTACATTAAGAAAAGGAAAAGGAAAAGACCACGTATTTCATTCCCTCCTCAAGGGGAGGGCGGACTGCTCGAGTTTTCCAAGCTCCTTCAACCACAATCATGGATTCCCAGCATACATACATACATATGCATGGTGGGATTAAGGATGGTGTGGTCAGGATAGGATCGGAAGGAACGGAGTTAGGGTTCGGAGGGGAAAAATACTGCCCCAGCATTCGCCTAAGCAGCCGCACATGGTGTGCATATACGCAGTGATCATGCCGCTGCATGTGCATGAGGAAAACCCCTGAAAAACCTCATACAAGGTAGACGGTAACGGGAATCGAACCCATTATCTCCCGAATGCTAAGCACGTCGTGTCACCATTACGCTACCAGCTGGGTCCTCTACATTAAGAAAACCGCTTGGGTTAAGAAAAAGCTAAATTTTAAAGAATTTTGTTCGTTGTGAAAGCTTGGTGCATGACGTCACGACGTAAATATTTATAAAATGGCGTGCAGGACCTAGATGATAAAAAATTAGTTTTTACGAAATATAAATAGAGATACTATTGTGTTTTGCATTAATAACGCATGCTGCTATGTACTGAGATGTTATTAGTTAAGCTAAATATCAGTATTGGAACAATATAAGTTCACATTAAAAGAGACATTAAACGTAAATTAATTATTATAAGTTATTATAAATTAATTACGTTGAATTTGAATAAACATACATGTAAAGCGCAAACTATATAGGTGCAAATTAATATAAAAATAAGTATGAATGTGAATATAGAACATGTGAGCTAGTTATACCATATTTCGTAAATATAGAAGTGTTATCATGGTTAAACAGTGTTATTCTTCATTTTTATAGTTTCCGAGCAGCTTCGGAGTAGTACAATATGTATTACATCTGTAAAATACATGTATTCCATTTTTTATGACAATATACTAGTCTAGTACCATAATATGCTTCCATTCTAAAACAAAAAGAGATTAAATTGTAGCAATCAACGTAAAAAGTGTAAAGGACATGTTAAAGTTGGTGACTCACACCAAAGTTTATAAGATTCATAGAAATTACTAATTTTAAAAGTGAAATTGAACAAAGATCGTGTTTTAAACTTACTTAACAGTGTGTTCATGAAGTGTTATAACTTAAAATAACATTCCAGATGTGATTTCAGCTTAAAATTTGATAAACTAGGTTATGATGATTCATGCCGCAGGACTTGAGATAGAACTTATTAACATGCATCGTAAAAATGTTTGAGACTATTGAGTTCTTATGTAATTTGGGACAAGGAATTCATTTCTGCTTGTAGTTTTCCTGTAAGAAATATATTAATTTAGTTATAAATAAATTTGTATATGAAATTTTACATATTATTCATAATTTGTATAGAACAAGAAATTTCAAAGGAAATATGTCGTGTGGGGTACTTATGGATAGAAATTTTGCACAGAATGCAAAAATATTTTTAGGTTTAAGTTAAAAAGTTATCAGTAATAATAATTTGTAAATTTGTAAAAACTGATTAACCAATGGAAATTAAGCAATCTTATGTTTCTATTGGCAATTTTGCCAAGGTGATTTGGATTTCTTCAGAAGCTATATAAGGAAGTGGCAGCACTTTTTAAATCTTATCATAACTATCCAAAGCGTGAATATGTCACTTGATGTGCACAAGATTAAAATTTTAAGATCATCCATGTGGTTCGTATAACCTTTAAAATTTTTATATAATTAAACAAATGAAATTGACTTGAATAAAAATAAGGTTAACGTAATTCTAGTTTCGGGTGATATTTTTGTGTCGCATAATTGAATGTAAATATTTCATTAAAATTAAAATTATTTTAAACGAATTGCCTTTGTATTATTATTCAACTGAAATTAAAATTGAAAGTGCAAGTTATAATAACTTTGGATGCAATTGATAGTGCAAGTTACAATAATTTTGGATGCTGATAAAAACTGTGGTATTTTTGAAGATAAAACCTAAAGTAATTATTATATTTATTATATATATATATATATATATATATATATATAAATAAATTAAAGTGTTTTGGAAAGTGACAAAGCAGATATTGGTGCATTATACCTATGCATATTGGTGATGTATAGAATTTCCACCGATGATGCTGTGTATTAGAATTCATTTATGTGCATTATGTAAACGATACAAGTAGATTATGTGCTAAACTGAAAATAAGTCAACCATTTATTGATTTATAGTAATTCAATATTACATTAAAAAGAGAAACGATACCAAAATTAAATTAATAGAATTGTTGAGTCATGATAATTACACATTTTTTTAAGTCAACGCAATGTACATGCGCACAACGTGGTATACATTTTCATCTGATACAGGATGCTTGATTAAAACTAAAATTTATGCAATTCTAGAATTCAATATAATCACGTTTAAATTTTATGATACAAAAAAATCTTACAGAAATGTTTAATGTTTTAATTTTTATACTGAACTATATATTGATCCTATCCCCTTTGAGAAACTAGTCGAGACAAGTTATTTAAATAAAAGTAGCAATTATTATCATATTAAATTCATAATGGTACAACGTTGCGAAGTTGTACTGAAATACATTACGATTTGCTAAACAATTATAAATATTTGGCATGCATACGTGGTAAAAACATTATTATCAAATTTAATTTAAATTAATTTAATTTTATATTATTCCTTCATAATATTATATATATATATATATATATATATATATATATATATATATATCTGGTTTCATTATTGGATCTACATTTCCATTATTGTATGTAGAAAATAAAATGAAAATGATAATACCTTACCTTACGTTTATATTCCGGCGTGTCATAATGACATTATTAAGGTTTCATCTTTAGTGTGAAAAGACACACTTTATTGGACTGAGTGCTATTATGAATTCATTATAGTATTAAGTACGATAGTGAAAGAAATGAATAGGTGTAGTAGGCAAAAATATTTAAATTAAGCTACGTTTACACTTCGCGGAAATCTACTTACCGTTCCTGAAACTTGTCATTATGTAAACTCAAATGCAATAAGAAATTTTATTAAACAAAAATCGTCGGAATATAAAATTTTATATGAAATACGGATTACAAACAACCATTATGGCATACGCCGTGTTATCAGACTTGGCTAACACGGTTAGTACCATAATGATTGTTATTATGATCCTTATAACATAATCTATTATATTATGGAAATTATCTTACGTTATCGTACGTTTATATTATGAAAATTACGTTTATATTATGAAAATTACCTTACTTATATGGTCTACAGTTCGTTTATTTGTACGTTGAAGACAAATGAAAATTATAGTACCTTACCTTGAAGCAAATATTTTACCAGTTATATGTTAAATTACTACAGCACTATCATTAGCATAAGTTAACCGTTAGCTTTATAAGTTTCTCAAACTGTTACATTAATAGCAGGCTCATGTTTATGTTTTAATTTTTCAACCTTGACAAAATTGTTTTCAACATCTCTAACAATTTTAATAGATCTTACTACTGATGAAGATAACTGTGTTATCGAAACGTTTAGATTGTATCATTTAAAATACACCATTTAAAACCCCGAAAAAGATAAGTATTTTATTACCTTACCTTACATTCATATTAGGAAATTTCCTTCATACATGGTCTACTGTTCGTTTATTTGTACGTTATCGTATGTGTATCTTATGAATGGGAAATGAATTTCTCGTACTACCGGTCGTTTTAAGTCGAAGTTATACTTATTTTGAGTACATGTAAGTAATACGTATCCTTTTACGCAAAGTACGATTTAAGTAAGTAAACAAATAAGTTAGTCTTATTTTGTAACGGTTACAAAGCAACAGATGTTTTCTGTTCCCAAGATAAAAACGTTTGAGTTCAGAACTTACTTTAACCGTAATATTTGTTGACAGAGGTCAGCATACGTTTTATTCTTGAATACAGTATTGGTCATATAGCATTTTGAATTTTTAATAAATGTAGATTATAAGCTTGTATACTTGTGTTAAGTTAGCAATTATTTAGTATCGTAAATCTTTACGAGAATTATCGTTTTAGCATTGAGTAAAATACTCAATCGTTTAGTTATTTTATTCTGATATTAATCAGACATTTTGCTTTATTAAATATACATATAAATACAGTTTCATAAGTTTGTACCTCACTGTGCTAGATCGTAGTGCAATTTACCTTTTTAATATAGCAGTCAATCACACTTAATTTTTTATTTGTTATAAATCTCCCTTACTGAAATAGGAATACCAACGTGCGGAAGGAATCGTAATTTTACAACAGACTTTAATTTATCAAAGGTAATGAAATCGAGAAAAAAACTACATATCTGATCCTTACAGAATTGGAACTTTAATTTTTAATCAAAATCCAAACAGTGTGAAAATTTGTAATAAATTAAAGCTTCCAACATGTTCAATTTCAATGAACTATACTACATTTCTGATGAAGGAAAATGAATGACCTAACGCTCGATAAAACAGCGGTGGTACGTTAGATTTTGAACACACGTCACAATGTAAGCGTTCCTTAGCTTGGAAAATTATAAGATATTAAAAGCAATTAAAAAAGGAATTGGTAGAGGACAAGTATCTCGGTTTCTACTCATGCACGTTTGTAGGTTTGATGCGTGCTTAATTAAATTTGACACACATAATTTCTAATTTCCTCCATTATATTATTAAGTATGTTCCACTAAATTTTAACAACACTATCGTACTGACCATATATTTACTAATATAACCAGGTTACCTACTGTTCTACATGTTGCACATGTCGCATTCTCCTACAATAGCTAGATTAGGAAATTTCACTGCTAAAGAGCATAAATTACAGTTACAAAAATGTTGAGTCAAAAAGTTGTTCGGCATAAGATTTCATTTTAAGTACCTCTTTTTATAGATACGCAAAGGCAACATTTTGAAGTCACTTGCTTCCTCAAAAGTGATTTATTTCAAATATTACTTTCTCATTTGCAAAAATCGACATTATTATATTATATTTTCTGCACAACAAAAATTAAAGTACAACTTAACAGTCCTGTCAGATTTGGGCAGTAGAACAACAGATGAATTAAATCCGCATTAGAACGAAGTAACGTTTTTGTGAGAACTTAAGATGAACATTTATTTTCAAATCAATATTGTGTCTTAAATAAGTTTTTCAAATCCCCACATCCGGTGCCTAGTGTATTTCTATACTGAAACAGTTTCATCAAAAATTCATTAAATTTTGTTAGATTTCTTTATTGCTTTCTGATTTTAAAGATAAGAAAGCTTTGTCTTATGAAAAATTAAGTTCTACACGAAGAGCAGTGTAGCAATTTATTTGCTGTGACAGTGAATTTTGAATAAAACATTTAATTATTTACAAGTGGATAAAATACCTTTTATGGAGGGATCGCAGGATATGTTTATACGCTAACAGTGTACAGGGTGATTAAGTTCAAGATACGCTATAGGAATCTTGGTTATCTAAAAAGGTGCAAATGTAGTTTTAACTTCCCAAGTTGGCTCATTTAAGATGCTAATAAAGTGAAGTTAAGACAGATTTATTAACTGAAACCATATTCAAGATATGTCGCAACAAGCAGACATTTCTTTATGTATAAAGCTCTTCAGCCAACACTAACTTTTCATTTTTTTATGATCACCTCAAGAAAAAAATTTTCACAGACGTTTACATTATTTAAATGTTTCATTTCTTTGAATCATATATCATAAACTGATGTCAGTCATATGTTCTACGTCAAACAAGACACATCATTTCTTGATAAAGGTCTCACAGAAATGAAACCTAGAAATATCTGCGATAAGAACCCACACGGAAATATTAAAAAAAATTAAAATGTACTCTAGTGTCCCAAGTATGCTACCCTTAAAATCGCAATGCAGGGTTAATTTCAATAATTAAAACACTATAAAATCTTTACGAGAATGATATTAACCTTATTCGCAATGATGCATATTCTTAGAAAAATTAGCTAATAAGCTTATCTTGACTTTACTGAAAATAATGCTAATCTTATTCAAGGTGTCAGCTTGCATAACATTGACTTCCCAGGTAATAATTAAAAGCTATCTACAAGCCTTATATTGAATTACTCGCAAAACTAAAATCCGATAAAAAGGAATGGACCATCTAGTGGTAGCCTACGCTGTATTAATTGTATAGATAGAAATGGATCAGATTAAATATTGCATCTGAGAGGGACAGGTTAATAATAAAATTACCCAAGTATCGTGAATAAAAGCAACTTTACACCTAATACATAAATACATTCGAACTATTACAATAAACTATATATATATATATATATATATATATATATATATATATATATATATATATAAAGATCAGTTCGTAAGCACATAATTCTAAATAAGCGGGCTCAATCAAGTACACCTGAAAATCATTAAATCAAACCGTCTTGTAAAAGTAAGATTATAAAACGAAGGGCTAAGTGTTGATCGATAACGTATTCAACAAGCAATGACGAGAAGGTTTGAGTGACGACGATAAGGCGTAAGGCATCTCTTCTTCATAGTTTAAACATTCAGTGGGAGCGGGCGGGGAGGGGAGGGAGAGGGAGGAGAGGGAGAGGAGAGGGAGAGGAGAGGGAGAGGGAGAGGGAGAGGAGAGGGAGAGGGAGAGGGAGAGGGAGGAGAGGGAGAGGGAGAGGGAGAGGAGAGGGAGAGGGAGAGGGAGAGGGAGAGGGAGAGGGAGAGGGAGAGGGAGAGGAGAGGAGAGGGAGAGGGAGAGGGAGAGAGGGAGAGGAGAGAGGAGAGAGGAGAGGGAGAGGGAGAGAGGAGAGGGAGAGGGAGAGGGAGAGGGAGAGGGAGAGGGAGAGGAGAGGGAGAGGAGAGGGAGAGAGAGAGGGAGAGGGAGAGGGACACGCACACGCACAATTATCCCAAAATTTCTCTATATTAAAATAAATTTTAATAACAAACAAGAAAACAACAGTTAAGAAAGAGTTGAAAATGCTTTTCTGCTTAATCAAATACGTATATGTATAATTAGGAAGTAACTGGGTAGATAGATAGAGATCTTTTATATTTACATTTAGAAAATTTATCTATATTCAATAGAGGATTGGGATAAAATTGATTCCATAATCTTTAAATGTATGGAAATAAATTTTACCATTTAATGTTAATGTTCAAAAGCAAAATTTGATAAATTATTCAAGCAGCATCTAATACACAAGCCTTTGATAATAGAAAAGCAGTTATAAACCTTTCCGGTCATGTTTTTTTATGCTGATGCCATTGAAATGATTTTGTGATAATACCCCTTGAAGTTATAATTTTCAATATTGAGAATTCGATTAAATCGTTATCCTTTAATGTTGTAAATTATGTTAGATATAAACCTGTTAACATATTACGTAAAGTAAAACCTTCAAAGGATTTATCCTTTCGTCAACGCCGTACTTTATTTGATCTTAAACGTAATAAAAATATAATATTACAATCAGATGAAGGTAATGCAACTGTTATATTAAATATGAACGACTGTAACATTTGGAACCACAAACTTATCGTGAATAACCAAAAGATCCTACAAAAAACTCTCTCTCTTTCACTAAAACTATATGGTTTACCAAAAATTCATAACCCTAATGTTCCTTTAAGGTTTATTATTAGTGAAATTGGTTCTCCTACGTATACTCTTGCAAAATACCTTACATTTATATTACAACCTCATACAGCTAAAACACGCTATTATATCACAATTTTCATAATTTTCAGTTGTTTCACTTTTTACAAAAGTCCCTATAAACGGAACTATTGAATATATTGTTCATATTTTTACAGAGGACATAACCAGTCTTTTCAGCACTTTCTTACTACGATTTATTTTCAGTGGCATAATCAATTTCATGAACAGCTTGATGGTGTAGTAATGGGTAGTCCTCTTATAGCTAATTTTAGATGGAAAAATTTAAAACACTAACGTTACAAAATGCACATAAAAAACCTTTAGTTTGGTATATATATGTATATATATATATATATATATATATATATATATATATATATATATATATATATATATATATATGTTTAAGTGACACATTTGTTATTTGGAGACCTGGGGAAGAAGCACTACACGAATTTTTAATTTTTATAAATGGTATACTTCCAAGCATCTGGTTTATCATGGAAGTTTAGCATTTCTTGACATACTAATACCTAAGATTAATAAGTCATTTTAAGGTTTACAGAAATCGTTAGTGGATCGAGTAAAACGAATTTGTGATCGTGAATTTTTGAAAGATGAATATAAATATTTAACAAAATCCTTACAAGCTAATGGATATTTAGTTAATGATATTAATAATGTTATTACACCTGCTAAAGGTAATTATTAAGAAAAAACAGTGCTTAATGTTGGTATTGCCATTTTATAACAGATAAAATTGAAAGAATCCTAATTATCCATGGCATTAGGACTCTTTTTAAACGTATAAGAAAAATTAAAGAATGTTGAAGGTCACCTAAATATGTTTCAAGCCCACTATCATCTTCCGAAGTGGATAAGTTACCTTATTCATGTGGCAAACTATACATTGGAACCACATCACGTAGCTTTGATACAAAACGTAAAGAACATATGAGATTGTGTAGATTAGGTCAACCAGAGAAATCTGCGGTAGTTGAGCATGCTTTAAATAATTTAAATCATGACAATCATTTTGATAATATGGAAATATTGGCAAGATAAACTCATTATTATATTCGTTTACAAGCTATTAAGATATATAATCATCCCAACAACTTCAATAGGCAAGAAGGAAATCTCCGTTTAAATGGGTTTTGGCGTCTTATAATTAACAAAAGGCACAACGGTACGTCTTAATTTTAATTTTAGCGTTTAGTATGCCCATGTTTTTCTGTGATTTTCCTAGACTTTGGAATAAATGCTTTAGCAATTACGTGTTAAATTACCACAGCACTATAATTTAACATATGTAGTTGAGATTAAAATTAAAAAATATAAAACCTACTACATTGTGTTTTCACTGTAAAATAACGCTTGCATTTATTAACAAAGCCACTTCTTTGTTAGTTTTGACTGGATTATTTTAGTTGGTGTAAAGTTTCCATTTGTGAAGCCTTTTATCAATTTAAAGTTAACGTTATTTACAACTTTACACTCTCACCATAATTTGATTAGATTTTGTTTAAATTTGCTCTTTAATTATGACATTTTTCACTGTTAACCTTCGACTGTTAGAGGGTGTTCTGATTTGTCATCTTCAAGGCAGTTAGCAATATTAAATTTATCAATGATCTAGTTATTCTTCACTAAAATTGTATTCCATATTTGGCTTTATACGTTTGTCAAGCTGTTATGTTTGCGTTTTCACTTCTTCAAATTTCATTTAATAAAGGAGGGGGCACGTTTCAAATGTAAAATACCTTTCGGTCAGAATTTAACCAAATTTTGATATGTTCTAGAACTTGACCAATTGATCAAATGTCTTCATTGCCCGAAAGCTCAAAGCTCAACAGTTTTTGATATACAGGGTCTGCAATATCACTATTTGATACTTTCAATATATCATAAAATGGTCATTTTTGCCAATATTAAAGCAAAACTTAGTGGAATGTTATTTTCTTTGTGCTACTGGTTACAACCTTTTCTTTACTTTCATTATTTTTGTACATACATCTGATATACAGGGTGAGACCAAACATATGTATCTGAAAAGAATTATACGGTGGTATTGTTTTAATATTTTGGTGAATGGAAGTTAACACATATATATATGTCCATTTAAATTATTTATTATTGCAAATTAAGTCCCCTAGACGTCCGTTATACAGAGTGTTTCATTTCTTTAATAGATTTCATTGAGTATTATTATACTTCCTAGTTAATTTTCTGATAACTTAATTGAAATGTCTATATTAAAATAAACTATTTGCTAACTGTATATACCTACATAATAGTCACGATGTGTTTATACTGATACTGGGTGTCCAAGTACAAAGGACCAAAGTGATATCTTAAACTTCATATAGGTACGGAAAAAATCGTTAACATAAAATATTCCTTGCAATTGTATGTTGTTGCGAAATACAAAACTTTTGGAGATTGACAGATATAAAGGTTAGATGTGCTTCATTTATTATGCTCACTATTTTCTAATAAAGTTTTCAGTAGATTCTTTTGATAAAGAAGGCGCTTGTCGAAGTTCATCTTTATTTTGCAAAACTAAGAAAAGAAAATTCTTTAAGATACTAGTGTGTTCACTGTTCACACCATCGACAGACCGGTTTCGCAGGTGTACCTCCATCATCTCTACCGCTTTGTACAGTCATTGGAAATAAGAAATGTTTATGTAGAAACGTTAATGAACGTATTTTAATATATTAAAAATATCTAAGCTTAATAAGATATCAGTTAACTGAACTGATGAGGCACAAAACAGTAAATAATTTTTGGTTTTGATGTAACCATTGTCATAGAAATCAAAAAGTTGCATAATCAAATGTTAAATGTCTATCACCTCCTCATTATTTGCATTTAGTATATGATTTAAAACATTTGTAGAAGGATATTTGATTAGCTCTTGTTACCTAGCGTATCCTGAAAACCATAGTACAGCTGCCACATGAGAACAAGTACCTAAAGTTCTGGCACCAGTCTTGCAGGTGCAGTAAGTACCTAATATTGGGTTAGGTTCTTCTTCCTCATTATTCGACACAAATGCAATCCACAACTGGTAACGAGTAGCATTTCTGAGGCGAGAATATATCCTTACCCGTATAAAATCGGGTTCGTAGTTTTCATCAAATTGATATTGAACCGGGCGCTCCTCTATTTCATTGTCCTGTATATAAGAAGGAGCAAGCTTTAATTGAAAAATATCTACAGTTAACTCTTTAAGATCGTAATGTGACAAACGTGGGAATGAGGGAACGATAATTTCATTTAAATCAACCCATCTGCCCTTCTAGCGCGTAAGTTTTCCTCCTCAACCCTGGCTCGAACAACATTTGGCTCTTGAACTTTTGAAGAATATTTTCAGCTAGCTCAATAGTAGCATCTTGCATTAAAATGGGTGGAAAATATTTATTTATAATTGCTCCAGCAATTTTAAGAAAATCAACAATATTACAAACGTGGGGTGTTTTATCTTAAAGCTAAAAATTTAAAATTGATTTTAAGTGCCCATTGCGTGCTTCTACGATCCACCTGGTTTTCGTAACGAGACGACTATCATTAGCCTCTTCTGTGGATAACTGTAGCTGACCTCTGGGCAAAAAGGCTGGCACTTTAAAATTAATACCTAATCTATTTAAAGCTGGAATAGCATCCAAGTACCCGCGGTCGAGAATGAAAATATTTCCTTCATTAAACCATTCACGCATTCCATTCACATCTCTATTACATTCACTTATAAGTATGTTAGCATCGTTGTTTTCAGAATTTGAGAAATATGGCCCTTGAATGTCTAGAATAAATCCGCTCGGGGCAACAAGCAGAGATGGCTTGATAAGATGTTTACCCTTATAAGTACAGTAGGACTGTCGCAACACTTTAAAACAAGAACTTTTCTCTATTTCTAGATAAGTACAGTCATTATACACTATAACTTGAGGCCGATCCAGGTTTTGATTATATAGACGATTTGCAAAAGGAGTTACATGATTTTTGATGTAGCAGTCTCTTGTTGTAGCAGTAAATCCAATATTTTGTGGTACAAATCTTGCAGAAAGAGATTGTCTAACTAGAGATATAGCTAAACTGGCTTGTTGTATTGTGGTATAATTAAAAATAACCGCTAGGAAACTATCACTAAGACCTTGTCGCAACTTGCACAGGAATGCTGAGAGATCTTTTTTACTTACATATCTGAAAGAATTTCCTATTCTAACGGGGTCACAAAAGTTGAAAAGATTATTAAATTGATCTTTGGTTATAGGAGAAACTGCTTTAAATTGAGGATCTGTGAAGTTATTTTCGTCTTCGTAAGCCGTGTGGTAGCTTTTTTTCTTAATTTCCTTACGTAATGCTTGTAAAAAAATATAAATCTCATTACCTGCTAATAATGGCCGATTTACATATCGTAACCCAGGGAGCAGAAACTCAAACAGATTACCATTCTCATCCAAATGAATATTACAGCAGTACGTATTTTCTGGCACAAAAATATTAATTCTACCTTTCATGGATATTTTAGGTATATGATTCCCATCGTTACAAATGCAGCATAAGTCAGTTGACCTTTGTAGCACATTTAATCGCAAACAATTTGGATTATTGTCTATTGCTCGAATTTCTCTTACAATAGAAATATTGCAGACATTGCAGATTCGAGTTTCTTCTATTATGACCCGCTCTGGTAGATTTGCTTCGCGGCGACGTGCAATCACAATTTCCTGCTTTCTTGCATTTACCTCACCTCTTATTTTCACCATAACCCTAGTAACTAAAGCATTTCCACAAGCAAAACATGGAATTCGATTCATTTTTCACATAAACTCTTCAACGATTTTAATTCAAAAAGTAGATTTGCAACTAAGCATCAACAATATCACTTAACTAGTGGATTAATTTTTGACGTTTCATAGCCACCTACTATATTCTTGTTATTTTATAAGTTTGGGAATAGAAAAACATAATAATTGTAGTATAAAAAACGGAAAGAAAAGTGCAAAATCAGAAAAAAATCTAGTTGTACGAATAAAAGCAGAAGAAAAAGCGCAATACCACATTACGGTTTTGGTTTAAACGAATAAGTAAATACTAAATATAACTTTATTAGAAAATAGTGAACATAATAAATGAAGCACATCTAACCTTTCTATCTGTCAATCTCCAAAAGCTTTGTATTTCGCAACGACATCCAATTGCAAGGGATTTTTTATGTTAACGGTTTTTCCGTACCTATATGAAGTTTAAGATATCACTTTGGTCCTTTGTACTTGGACACCCAGTATCAGTATAAACACATCGTGACTATTATGTAGGTATATACAGTTAGCAAATAGTTTATTTTAATATAGACATTTCAATTAAGTTGTCAAAAAATTAACTAGGAAGTAAAATAATACTCAATTAAATCTATTAAAGAAATGAAACACTCTGTATAACGGACGTCTAGGGGACTTAACTTGCAATAATAAATAATTTAAATGGACATATATATGTGTTAACTTCCATTCACCAAAATATCAAAACAATACCACCGTATAATTCTTTTCAGATACATATATTTGGTCTCACCCTGTATATCAGGTGTATGTACAAAAATAATGAAAGTAAAGAAAAGGTTGTAACCAGTAGCACAAAAAAATAACATTCCACTAAGTTTTGCATTAATATTGGCAAAAATGTCCATTTTATGATATATTGAAGGTATCAAATAGTGATATTGCAGACCCTGTATATCAAAAACTGTTGAGCTTTGAGCTTTCGGGCAATGAAAACATTTGATCAATTGGTCAAGTTCTAGAATATATCAAAATTTGGTTAAATTCTGACCGAAAGGTATTTTACATTTAAAGCGTGCCCCCTCCTTTGTTTCAACATCTTAAACAATTCTGAAAGGCTGTATTACTACTGACGAAGATAACTGTAAGTGTTATTGAGCCGTTTCGATTTGTGTAAACATAAATACAAAAAAAAGCTAAGTATTTGAATATGTGTAATAATGATGAAAGTTTATATTTTCGTATTTCAGTTCCGTATGGGGAGGAAAGTTATGGTTCCAATCATTACCTTTTTCATCTGTTTTACTGACTAGACAGAAACTATATTATACTGACTCACATATTTCGGATTTTTTTCAACAAACGCAAGTACTGGATAATAAAGCAAGAACGGCTTTTCGTGAAACCAAGATCAAAGGCTAGGATTTTCTTGACGATAGGAGCACGTGAGTTAATACATGTAATTTATAGAAATCAATTAGTAACAAAATGTTTTTACGTGATTAAACAAAGATAAATTCTACGCGTTTCAGTTATAAAAACTGATGTCGATGGGAAATAAATTTTTATTCTTATTTTGTTCTTTGAGTTTGTATTCGAGCTAGTTTGTAGCTTGAGATTTCAAATAGATGTCATTCTAAAATTTTGTTTACTTACTCGTACCTTTTATGAGAATTTGCAAACAAACTCTGAAAACGTTTGTGACATTATTCTTTTTGTAAAAATCTGAACATAATTTTTCTGTTAGAATATATTATAGTCAGTTTGAGTAAATATATCCGATTATAATCAAAATGTGCTCTATTATGTGTGTAAGCTGAAACGTCAACAACAGACTGTGTAGTACTAAAAATTTTTCCAAAAACAAAAACATGTAGTTAGTAGTAATTTATTGAAAATGTAAATAAATTTTGCGGGTTATTCTGTGCAGCAGTACGTAATAAATTATTCACTTAAATTAATGTTTCATTCCCGTAACCGCAAATGAATAACAAGTTCTTCACTGACAGGACACCTTTATTTTCAATTCACCCACATAAACCATTTCAGAATAAAACATATAATGATAAAAATCGCTGCAACTTTAAAAAAGTAAAGTTTAACATACCAGGATTGAATATTTTACTATTATTGTAGTAAAAATTCATAATTTATCTTAACACGTAAAGTGCCATCATGAAATGAAGAAAATTCTGTCCCAATTTGTCAATAATTTTTTTCAACTTAAAGTATTTAAAATAGTATATCTAAATATAACATTACGACTTTGCTTCCGATTAACTTTTTTTTTTGTCAGAAAAATGAAAAAAATGTTGGTGGGCAACATTGACCCACCGCGGCCACAACGACTCAAACCGTCGCTATGGCCGTGGTGGAAATCGGCGACCACCATTCAGACAGGTTGATTCCTGTCATTTTATTTCCGCCAGGCAATGCTCAAACAGGCAGATTGACGCTGTTTTGACTAGTCTGTTGTTTGCGATTGATATATCAGGTTATTGATGTGTGTCTTCGTCCTAATAAGTAACTTATTGTTAGTTGTGCGAAGTGGGAAGTGTGGTTGTATGTGAATAAGTTATTAGACAGTTTTACGCGTAGTAAACAATAGCTATTTCCTTGTTATATATACTATAAAATCTCATTTGAAAAAGAATAAGATAGAATTAGAAAGCTGTGGAATGATGTACTTTCGGACGAATCAGCTACCGATTTTTCCCCAGACGTATCTGAGTTTGAACCAGATGAATCAGAGTCGGCTAGTTCAGACGACGTTGAAACGCCTAAAAAAACCCGAAAAATAATAACTAAGTAATAATCGAGAAACCTGTCGTCAAGTTCTAAATTTTGACCAGCCATCTACAAGTTTTGCAGTTTTACAAAAGGAAAGTGAAGAAATAGCAAGTGAGGTAGCGGAACAAGACCGGAGAAATTATCCTGAAACTATTGAGCCCGAAGAAAGCGTGAATAATATCGAAACCACCATTGAAGAAGTAATTGCTAACAATACGGTTTTTTTTGGAATCCGATTCCGATGATGAAATGGATAAATTACAGGTAATTGATTGGGGCTCAGTAAGTGGGAAAAATTTGAAAAATTTTGTGTTCAGTGATAATAACCCAGTAATTTCAAATTTATTCTATGATGATTATCAAAAGACTCC
>JARFJB010001037.1:297500-307500 GCA_036346205.1 Vesta saturnalis | reverse complement strand
ATACTTCATCATACCCCAAATGTATGCATCAGGTGGGGTCAGGTCAGGTGAATGTGAAGGGTAATCAAGTAATTATTTTCAAAATGCTCGCGGAGAAGTTCTAATGAGCGTCTGGCTGTATGGCTCTAGTTTATAGATTGGTAGCTTGTAGCTTGTCACAAAATTTAAGAAAGTATCATATATCTTTCGCCACAGGATTTTCTTTTCAGAGGAATCATTGTTAAAAATTCTTCTTTAACCGAATGTCAAAATTTTATTTTTGGAAGTGCAAAACGGCACATAGTTGTCGCCTAATTACTTCACGAGAACAAATTATTTACTCAGAAGTTGATGGCTGTGAAATTAGCCGTGACAACGTAATATTACAATAACTGCTTCCCTGTACGCGCGCAAAACCCTATTGTAGTGGCGCAAGATGACGCCTAACTGGCACCTAATTACTTTATAAGAATAAATTGATTTATGGAAAAGTTCACGGCTGTGGATTCCATTGTGTGGATGTAATTTTTACAGTAACTTGTGCCCTATAAAAGCGCAAAATTTAACTTTAATGGTGCAAAACGGCGCATAATGAGTGCTAATTATTGCGAAAGAAAAAAAATTAATTTATCCATAAAGCTATGAAGTTCGCCTTGCCGATGTAATTTCTGCAATAAGTTATTTCCTATGGGCGCAAAATTTTATATTAGCGGCACAAAACGGCACAAAATTGGCGCTTAATTACTGCATAAGATAAAACTGATTTATGCAAAAATTCACGGTTGGGAAGTTAGCCGTGTCAGTGTACTTCTTTTTAAAAAGGTGCAAAATTTTATTTTAATATCGCAAAATGGCGCCAAATTGGCGTCTAACTACTGCATAAGAAAAAATAATCACACCTATAATCACATCCTGTAGAGAAATTCCTTTCATAGAGATATTTATATATCAAACAAATACTTATTTAAATGAATCAGGTAAGTATGCAGACGACACTACACAAGTGTATGTAAAATAATCTACCCCTATATCCTTCTCAAATAACTTATAGTTTTAACATAATTAATTAAGCTCGAATAAATAAAATAAAAATTTTCTGTCTCTTCTAGTATTTAGACTGGGGCTATTGACGTGTTACACACAGTCTCCAAAAACAAGCTTTTATGAAAATTATCATATCTGAAATGTTGTGAGTCCTTCAAATAGCACCAAATCTTTTTAAAGAGACCATTTACCAGCGGTCGATCGATGAGGATGACAGCGTAGCTATTGAAACGCGTTCGGTGTTTTCTAATTTTGTGTGGTACGTAGGTATATTTTGTTTGTTAATATTCTGAAGTAACATTTTATAATTATTATTATCTTAGTGCTGTAACCATCGTAATTGAGATTAGTAAATATTATATGTAAGTTTCGTCGATATATTTATTTGTCCCAGCCAAATTCAAGAATAAGGACTTCGACCCTTTTATTACCTGATTTATAGTTTTACAAAAGGATCAGGTAATTTTGTTCAAAATACAAAAAATAAAATAACCACGTATTTGCATGTGGTTGTACAACCATTACTTAATTACTCCGGCACGAGGCAGAGCCGCATTCTGAAAGTTTCAAAGAAACTGTCAATTTCCGGTAAGTAATTTGATCTAAAATCAAACTAGAGCTTTATTATAACTACCTCAGCAACACGATCGGTATTCTTCCGTAGCTGCTCGCTCTAGGTCCACCCAAAAAACTGAAGGTTTTACTCCAGAGGCCATCAAGACTAAAATATGTCCTGTTCTAGTATTTCGGTTATTTTTAATTAATAACTTAAGGTTTAGTTTTTTTTTGTCATATTGTGTTTATTGTAAAATTAAAGTTAAACAGGTATTTAAAATTATACATAAAACAGAAAAATAAATGTACTAAACCCTGTTGTGTATCTGTTAGCGCGAAGAAAGGTAGCCAACGGTATCAAACAGCTCAGTCCTATCTCCGAATTAGAGAGAAACTGAGCAAAAGTAATTAAGTTATTAAACACAGCAAAAGGCCGCATTTAATAGGAGCTTGATTTTAGATCACAAGAATTAATATAAAAACGATATATTCGTTTTTATTCATATGAATGAATCAGGCCAAACAAGATAAATAAACAATTGATGTGATAATAAAATATGCACGTGCAATGAGCAAAATGACCATTTTAATATATACCGGGCGGGGTAATGATTTTTTTTGTTAAAATGGAAAGAAAATTAAAGCAATAATAATCTAAAAAAAAATGCATTTTTTTACTGTAGTGGACACCGTTGACCACCAATTCAAAAACCAAGTGTAAGGAAAAACTGCTGAAAATATACTAAACACATCCTAATATAATTTAAAGCGGGCTAGTGGATAACTGTTGACTACCGCGGCCAGAACTGAAAACATGCTTGGTGGAACACTTTATCCACCACGGCCACAGTGACCAATTTTTTTTCAATGATTTGGTAGACCACGTTAACCCACCACGGCACTTTACGTGTTAATGCATGTTTCTCGTAAGATTATGTGTTTATAATGCTTATTATCCATCCTCACTGGGTGTTTAAACAGAAGAAGTAATAAAACATGTCTCATGGTGCAAAGCTAAGTAATGTGAATGTTACTCACCACCTATAAATTTAAATTGGAGGAAGGGGATATTCAAAACTTAGTCAATGAAGTTAAATGGGGAAAAGTTGTTCATTTAGAAATGAGGCTTTAAAAACTATTCTCGTTTCTTAGATAAGAAAATATCTAATGAAGAAATTTTTTTTAGGATACATATGCTACCTCTTATGTAATACGTTCATAATGAAAATAGGCAACATTAATGATATTATGTCAGATAGACGTTAATAGACATTTAGATGACAACTTAAAAAATTTGAAATTGAGTAATATATGTTTTTTGTTTGTTTGTAATATAGAAATTAATTTCAGTACATTGATGAATTTTATTATTTTAAGATCGTAAGTGGAAAATCATTTTTTAATGAAGAAATTAAAATTGTTTCAGTATGAATGTATAAATATGTAGACCGTTTAGTTTGCTAAATTTAATCACAGCCGTTTTGACATTATATGACGTTCTGATGTCATAATTGCCGTTTGAAATTCTTAATTTATATCAATTGAGTTGTTTGCATAACGTCGATGATATGGAATAGTGATTTAGCCTGCCTGTGTAGCTTTTGTAAATATCGTTGAGAACTTGCTTGAGATTCAGCTTTCGGTAGTTGGTAGTGTTATCTTGTTTCGTGCATTCTCTAAACTGACAGTTCTTTGTTTCTTTTCTTATCGTTAAGTTTGCATGTGAAGTGATGAGTTGAGTATTTGCCGAAGCTAAGTACTTTTGGAAGAGGGGGCAGATGATTGCTTCCTTTTAGTTCAGTTGAAGTATAAATCTTGAGAGTTGACGGTTAACACTAAAACGACCGGAAGGGGTCATTTGACCCCTTTTGAAATTTGCCTTTCTGTAGGACCGGTCCTATGAGTTGTTGGTTTATGTACTCTCGTGACTTTTAATATTTTTGGTTAGAGAACTTATTCCTTTAATTTAGAATTTTTATTGTGAACAGTTCCGGAAAAAAATGTTGTCGACTGTTAGGGGCCAAATGACCCCTTAGTGTTTATATGTACGAATAATGAATTCGTAGGTCACCTTTTTACCCAAACTTGACCAGACAGTTTATATTTGGAGTACAGGTGAATTTGGAATGCAAATTTATATTGCAGTGTCATTTTTTTTTGTATAACGATCGGAAAGTCTATATATTTTCATATAGTACTGGGAGTCATCAGTATGATTCAAACACAAGTATTATGTGTGTTTTTTTTTATTATGTTGTATCGAAGTATAAGCAGTAAAGAAATGTGTTGCAGTATCGAATTGTGTTTTGAATCTTTTTTTTGATGCGTCGCAGCAACATTGAAATACCGGTACGTCAATCGTAGCGGAGCGCAGAAGGGTGTCTGCAGCAAGCTGCCTCTGCCCGTGTGGGTCGCGCGGTAGGGGAATAGATCGCTGAGCGTATGCGCAACAGTAAGGTACAAACTGATGGCATGGCGTGGCAGTGGGGACAGCGGCAGTAGTGTCTTTGACTGCAATGCGTTGTGTTTACGGGTGATCGGAGCGTGTGACTGGTATGGCTCGAAGAAGGGGGCTTACGGAGGCAGAGATTTTAGAAGAGTTGAAAAATATTTCTCCTGCAAAGTCTAAAGTGGTGAGTGACGATGAAGATAAGGTGAGCGCAAAGAGTGACAACGATATTTCAGACGAAAGTTTTCACTGTTCTAGTAATAGTTCTTCAAGCGACGATGATGAATATCCTACTGATTCAACTCGTAAGTACCGTATTTTTTATCTCGACATCACAAAATGTTTGGTACATTGAGTGATTTAGTTTCTAGTGTTAAATTTAGAATTTAGTCTGTCACGGTGGTAACGACATATTTCTCTCCCCATAAAGGTCAACGCACATCTTTGCGGGGCAAAAATGTGCGTGTTGACGTCCCAGTGGATAATCCGGGGAAAAGGGGACGTGGAGGTGCTGCTGTCAACGATAAAGGTAAATCAAACACACGTTTGCAATTTCCAATTATTTTACTACACAAAATCATATATTGGATTACATATACTCAATTATGAACATACTTTGCGCACTAATAAAGTATGTTTGTGTTCCAACAGAGGAATCAAGCAGGTCAGAGCCTTCCTCAAAAAAACAAAAGACTGGACCTAGACAATCAACGAATGTGCGAGGGAGACGTACACGGAGCAGTCATTCATCTTCTCGTCAAGACAACCAACAGTATGCAGAAACTGAAGATGTAGACGCTAGTGAGGAAGGTAAATAATTTCAGCTTTTAAATTTGAATGAGTCGAATAAAATATACATTTAATTACAAAAGAAAATATTTTTTCCAGGTGCAGTGACCAACAATTTGAACCAGCACTCTTCAGGTACACCTGAAATCGTACAGCCTCTTGGGCGGGGGCGAGGCAGGAAGTCTACAGAACAGCCTAAAAGAAACGTTGGTGATGTTGAGCTCAGCCCTGATGGAACACCTTGGACCTATGTTGAAGCTGGCAATACCTCAGGAAGGACAGGCTAACATAACGTTCTGAAAGAAACTTCAGGTCCAACAAGATATGCTAAAAAAAAACATTGAATTTGATTCCCCCCCGCGAGTGCATTGAGACTGTTTATTCCGAATTCAATGCTGAGCATGATCAAAACATGCACTGAAAAAGAAGCTCGGTCAAAGTTGGGGGTAGACGACTGGACTATTAGCTTGGAAGAGCTTGAAGCATTTATAGCTGTATGCTACGCTCCAGGAGCTTTTGGCTCAAGGGGGCACGATAAATATGATCTATGGGATCAAGAATGGGGTCCCCCATTTTTCCCCAAAACAATGTCATCGATTTTCAGAAATCATGCGATTTATACGCTTCGACATTCGGTCAACCCGTTCCAAGCGAAAAGAAGCAGACATATTCTGCCTTGCTTCAGATCTGTGGGGAAAATTCGTAGACTCCTGCCTCGCGTGATACAGGCCTACCGGAAACATGACCGTCGACGAGCAGCTATATCCCTCTAGTTGGCGTCCTTTTATCCAGTACATGCCAAGTAAGCCGGACAAATACGGCAACAAATTTTGGGTTTTGTGCGATGCTGAAAACAGATATGTGCTGAATGCATCACCGTATCTCGGTAAAGATGAAGAGAGGCCAGCAAACCGTTCGCTCGGAGAACACGTAGTACTGAAGATTTCAGAACAATACCTAGACAAGGGCCGTAACATTACTACCGACAATTTTTTTACGTCCACAAGCCTCGCACAAAATCTGAAAAAAAGAAAAAACGTACTAAACGAGAAGTTCCCCTCTCAGTCAGTCAAAACAATGCATTGTACTCCACTGAACTTCTAAAATCAGGCGATAATCTGTTGACAGCCTACCAGGGAAAAACCCCCAAAAATGTTTTAGTTTTAAGTACTATGCACATTGGTTGTGATATTGAAAACGACACTGTAAAAAGATCCCTGAAACTATTCGTTACTACAATGTGACTAAAAGTAGGGTTGATGTAATTGATCAGATGTCACGAAAATACTGTGTGCGAGCTTCGACACGCAGGTGGCCTGTGCATGTATTTTACAATGTGTTACATTTAGCCATGATTAATGCTCACACAATCTTCCAACTCGTAACAAACAAAAAAATTAAACGCAGGGACTTTATTCTGAAGATTTGTGATGAGCTAGCTGCACCGTATGTCGTTACCCGAAAAGATAGATACTTACATTTTGCTGTTGATGTTGGTAACAAAGAAGAAGGTAACCGCAAAAAATGCCAATACTCGTTGGTTGCAAAGGCAACAAAACCAAAGATGTTTGCAATACATGTCAAAACAAGGTTTGTGGAAGTTGTCAAAGCAAAAGCGTTAAGTGCGCCAAATGCGATCTTGCAGAATAGGGTTTACTGATTGCATTGTATCACCGGTAGGTCTATTCTTATTATTTAATAATTTGCAAATATTTTACTACAAAAATATCTCCATTGTGCAGAAAATAAGCAACCTGAAAGAAAAAATAGGTCCTGTAAATGCAGGAATATTCAGTGTAAAAGATTTGCAGTGATAGGCAAAAGTGTCTTTTACGACGCAACTTACGTGCACTCGCAGGTATCTCTTCTGACTGGATGCCCTGCTCTAAACCACTGTACGAAAAGTCTTTTTAATGTTAATGTTGTTTTCAAACAAATCAACCTGATGTAAACTTGTTTTTAATGTTCCACGTGATTACAACTGCCATTTTTTTAAACGTTGACTTCTAAAGCAGTTGACATATTTTGTATTCTTCATAAAAATACGTAAAAAAATAAATAAATATCTGCTTTAGAATGATATTTACCCGTCCTTAATCAAAACTACCAATATCCTAACCACCCACACCCAGATAACAATCGATATAAACAAAAAAACAGGCAGGGGTTATTTGACCCCTCATGGTTGTTCTTATGGTAGGCCCAACACCGGTCGTTCTAGTGTTAAAACAATTAATATATAGTTACGAATTATTGTGTTGTCGGGCCTTCAGCGTCCCGCCTTAGTCACTTTTGTTAGGATCGGTGCTCTATGTTACCAGTTCGCTTTTATGCGGTTATGGGATGTAGTTACACGCGTAACAAATTTTTTTATCGTTTGCCGTTTTATCGATGAACTCCAAGTTTAATCGGTGAAGTCCAAGATTTCCAATTTAGCTTAGTGCTGATCAGAAAAAAAGCGTCTTCAACATTTAACTATCGTCGATGTAGATTTATCGATATTATAGACATTATTACCGTAATTTTTAAGAGTAATAGAAAAGTATCACGTGTTAATATTTGGTAGAAGTTAAAGCGCCAAATAATTGTGTTTGGATATTCATGTAAGGTCATTTAAAGGAATGTCTCCACTTAGGATTTCGGCAAATTGTATTGTGCAACGTTTTATAATAAAATAAGGTGTCAGCTGATAGTGATGAAATTGGAACCACAATGGAAATTGCGGAAGTGGCGAAAGTACGAGTAATGTTATTTTGTTTGTGTTATCACTTGCCTTGTACATTCTCTGTAATAATGCTTGGTGTAATTTAAAATCTCTCATCAATGTTGCAGCAGAAATTCTGATATGATAGTAGTTTTAACGTGTTGATATTCAGAAAGCTCTCTTTGTAGTAATATAGTGTAAAGCCGTATTTGAGTGAATTTTGATAAATCGGAATTGATTAAAATAATTGATATTATTACTCCTTGACATTCGTGATTGCTGTTTGAATTTGTGACGCAACATTATTTTTTTGTGTTCGGTTTTGTTTTTGATGAATTACCTTTGTTTACGCCCCGCTGTCTGGGATATGTTTCTTTGATTGTACTTGTCCTTTGCATATATCTTTTATTATGTTTGTAGTGTAATTTTTGGGCGTTTATTTACCTTCACCAAATTAAAATCACGTAGAGTTTATTCTAAGTTGTCGAAATTAAAGCCATTATCGTATAGAAATGTAAATTTAGCATTGTTGATTTGTTTTAATGAATACTAAGTTACGTTAAATGATAGGAACTTTTAAATATTTGATTTGACTATTTATTCTTGTTGTGACGAGTATTCATTTTAAATTGACCAGTTATTATTTTTTTTTTGTTAATTGAGTAAATCATTTTACGTGCACGCACACGCACACGCACACGGACACGCACACGCACACACGTGCACAGTTTCGTAGTTTTGTGTTTTATGCCTCTTGTGAGGTTTCGCTTATTTGGTGCTTAATACGAACTTTTAATTGTTTTATTAACGTGACGGTGTGAGATTACTATTATATGTGCCTTTTACAAACACGATAGTATGCTAAGTTAGCTTTTTTAACTGTTTACGGTAGTGTAGAACATTTTTAAGCAGGTAAATTTGTTACCTTTATACAGGGTGATTGACAGTGACCGTCTGGTAGAAGTATCTCGAGAACGAATCGAGATCCATATCATGAAAATATTTTTAAAATGGTGGCATTTCCGGGTGTACCGGAAGTTGACTGCAACTTTGTTATTTGAAATGGAATGTTCCCATTAAATTTTGTTCGAACAACACAAATGCAATGAACTAGCTGCATCTCCTTTAGGCAGTCGTCAATTTTAGTCTTTAGCTAAAGCCATTAGTGAAAACTTTGGGTACATCTTTATTTCCCCCCTGACATCTATTGACGGATCGGTAGTTGCTGATTCTGTAGACAAAGCCAATGTTTTTGTGGATTTGTTTGCATCAAACTCGTGTCTCAATGATTCTGGAAAAGATGTGCCCCTAGTCAACTCTTCTTCATACGCTATGGAACCAATTCATTTTCGGTACAACCTCTTGGAATCGATCGTCAGTAGGCTTGATCTCAATAAGGCGACTGGCCCAGACGGTATCCTAACTATTGTCTTAAAGAAATGTTCCTCGGAACTAGTACCAGTCCTATCTAAGCTCTATACGATCTCTATGTCTTCTGGGGAATTCCCTTCGTAATGGAAGTTAGCAAATGTTCAACCTATTCCCAAAAAAGGCAATAAGACCGAGCCCCCAAACTACCGACCAATTGCCATCACTTCCATTTTGTCTAAAATCATGGAAAAAGCCATCCATCAGCAACTGCTCACGTTCCTTGAAACTAACAAACTCCTTAGTGACCACCAATTAGGCAACAAGTGATCTTCTTTCATATGTGACCCAAGCTTGGAGCAATACAGTAGAGCAGTCGGGTGAAACAGTTGTAGTCGCTTTAGATATCTCAAAGGCATTTGACCAAGTTTGGCATAAGTGTTTACTTGCCAAACTCACCATGTTTGGGTTAAATGATACGCTCATCAACTGGGCTTCTAGTTTCCTTGATAAACGACGAATACGTGTCGTAGTTGATTGCTTTTTTTCAAAAGAAGTTAGCATTAACGCGGGCGTACCACAGGGATCCGTTATAGCGCCTACACTTTTTCTGCTGTACATAAATGACCTTGTTTCTTCAACAACTAACCCCATCCATTGCTTTGCTGACAATAGCACTCTTCACTGTAGTTCATCTCAGTCTACTCATAGTGATAATCCACCTTCTGTGTCAAATCAAGAAATTAAAGCTGAAATGGCAAATTCAATTAACAAAGACATTCAACGGATTCTCAAATGGGGAAGCAATAATCTAGTTAAATTTAATGCTAACAAAACTCAGTGTTGCCTTGTGTCCGCCAAAAAAGATCGATCATTTCCTGTTGTAAGTATGAACAGTTCTTAGGTTTTCAGACTCTATTACTCTGTTGGGTATGACTGTATCTTCAAATCTATCATGGGTTGACCATCTTCTGTCAGCTATCAAAACAGCTGCTCGTAAAATAGGCTTTTTGTACAGGTCTAAGCAGTATTTTACCTTCTGCTGTATAAGGCCAAAATTCGGCCTCATCTGGAATATAATTCTCACCTCTGGGTTAGTGCTCCCGAATACG
>JARFJB010001037.1:192500-287500 GCA_036346205.1 Vesta saturnalis | reverse complement strand
ATTATATCGCTTCTAACGTGTTTAGAAATAGGTGCATTATTGGAAAATAACAATTAAAAGACATTAATGTTATTTCCATTTTGTGGGGGAAGGTCGTGTGTTGTTAATAAAAACTAACAAAGTTTATGTAGAAAACGAAATAGTGCTACAATTTCCGAAAAGATGCCATTGGTGAGAACACCTATTAAGTATTGAGCTCACTAGATTACGTTAATTATAGAATGCAATTTAAAACCCTGTTAGAAAATATTTCTAACGTTTGAAGTGAAATAATAAAACGGTTTACGTGCCTATAAGACATAATGTAAAAAAGACTAAAGCAATTATGGAAAAAGATACTAAAAGATAATTTAGGAAAGAAAAAAGAAAATACATTTAAGATATTTTCTTTCCTTTTATTGTACCATTTTATAATTAAAATTTGAAATTTAATTTTAATTTGTTAAATTAATCATGAGATGACCTATGATCAATCTCTAAGGGCCACCAAAATTTAACTATAAACGTTTGCATACAAATCAACATTTCTATAAGGGATGACAATGTAATGTGTAAATTTCATTTTTGCTAAATTTGATTAAAGTACAATCTGTGTTTTAGAATGTGTAAACCAATGTTTTCCGTTTTATGCCATTATATTAACAGTCAATAACCAACATACAGGTCTGTAACAACTCTCTGGCTTCATCATAATAGAAATTAATAACTTTCTAAGCTTCTGGCGGTATACATTCCATTAAAACTTTATAAACCTTTTTTATAAAATTTTCTTTACGGTACACTTTTAATCAATTCTGTTCCATAGTGGTTTTTTTTCTGAATGCATTTAAATTGTGTAAAGTCTTGTAAATTGGCAATTCTGTGTTGAAATTGAATCTGGCTTATTAGTAAATGGGCACGCGCCGTTTATTCCTCTTTCAGTTTAATTCCGCAAATGTCGACTGGAACAACCATTTTCGTATTCGTATAATCCAATACAGGAAATTTAATAATTTCGAAACATTTAGTTCGTAACACTTCCGTATACACGTACAAATACGACTTTATTCGAAATATTCAATAATCCATAGCTACGATACAATTTCGAAAATTGTACTGAAACTGGAAGCAAGTCACCGTGAATTTCTATTTAAGCACACATTGAAACGTTGCTGATTGCTTCCGGTTTCGACAAACAGTCAGTTCGCTCTAGTAAATTTTATGTTTGTTTCCTTGCACAAATCGCATTAACAGAAGGATTCAAATATGCATTATGTGCACCAATGCCCCGATTCAATCGCCAATACAGGAAACGTGATCTAGAAACAATAATACCCTTTTGGCAAAAACAAGAAGTAAAATTCAGTAAATTACGATTTAGCTATTGTAGGTAGGTATTAAGTGACCCCTTACTAATAGAGCTATGCAGCTTGATCTTACGATTAGTAAACAATAAACTTAAACCACTATTATACGACGCTCAGAAATTAAATTAAATTACTAATGCCACTTGTCGGGCTGTATATCTACAATTATGACCAAGTTTGCATAACATTAACAATACCAAGATCAATAATGATTGCAAACAGGAGTAGACTTAGTATTTCTTGCACCATAAACCTTTATTTATGATCATACTTCAACTAGTTCAATTGCTTTACTAAATTATTACCACCAATTTTAAGTATGTGCATAAATTTTCTGGTTTTCTATATTTATTACTTTTTCCAATCATGAAAATTCTTATCTAGTTCCCATTTAAGGTGAATTTATTTGTTTTCTTACCTATTATTTGCTTACACATGAAACTAACAAACAAATATTTGTACATATTGAGTGGAAACAATGTTTTTTTCTGTGCCTAAGATATAAGGTAATAAACCCATAGCGTCATACAGTTTTGGTCCGAGTTGAATGCATCAAAAACTGTATTAAATGATTGGAAAAGACTGCAAATTATCAAATTAAAATTTTTATTTAGTACTATAGACGGCTATTAATGGTCAACTTAATTTTACATTCCCATATACTATATGAAGTATAGTAAAGGCGATCATGAGAAAATTCGACCTCCAGATCTTGACGGACCTTCACGTTTTGAAGGTCCCTGAATTTTTTTTTTTTTTTTTTTTTTTTTTTTTTTTTTTTTTTTTTTTTTTTTTTTTTTTTTTTTTTTTTTTTTTTTTTTTTTTTTTTTTTTTTTTTTTTTTTTTTTTTTTTTTTTTTTTTTTTTTTTTTTTTTTTTTTTTTTTTTTTTTTTTTTTTTTTTTTTTTTTTTTTTTTTTTTTTTTTTTTTTTTTTTTTTTTTTTTTTTTTTTTTTTTTTTTTTTTTTTTTTTTTTTTTTTTTTTTTTTTTTTTTTTTTTTTTTTTTTTTTTTTTTTTTTTTTTTTTTTTTTTTTTTTTTTTTTTTTTTTTTTTTTTTTTTTTTTTTTTTTTTTTTTTTTTTTTTTTTTTTTTTTTTTTTTTTTTTTTTTTTTTTTTTTTTTTTTTTTTTTTTTTTTTTTTTTTTTTTTTTTTTTTTTTTTTTTTTTTTTTTTTTTTTTTTTTTTTTTTTTTTTTTTTTTTTTTTTTTTTTTTTTTTTTTTTTTTTTTTTTTTTTTTTTTTTTTTTTTTTTTTTTTTTTTTTTTTTTTTTTTTTTTTTTTTTTTTTTTTTTTTTTTTTTTTTTTTTTTTTTTTTTTTTTTTTTTTTTTTTTTTTTTTTTTTTTTTTTTTTTTTTTTTTTTTTTTTTTTTTTTTTTTTTTTTTTTTTTTTTTTTTTTTTTTTTTTTTTTTTTTTTTTTTTTTTTTTTTTTTTTTTTTTTTTTTTTTTTTTTTTTTTTTTTTTTTTTTTTTTTTTTTTTTTTTTTTTTTTTTTTTTTTTTTTTTTTTTTTTTTTTTTTTTTTTTTTTTTTTTTTTTTTTTTTTTTTTTTTTTTTTTTTTTTTTTTTTTTTTTTTTTTTTTTTTTTTTTTTTTTTTTTTTTTTTTTTTTTTTTTTTTTTTTTTTTTTTTTTTTTTTTTTTTTTTTTTTTTTTTTTTTTTTTTTTTTTTTTTTTTTTTTTTTTTTTTTTTTTTTTTTTTTTTTTTTTTTTTTTTTTTTTTTTTTTTTTTTTTTTTTTTTTTTTTTTTTTTTTTTTTTTTTTTTTTTTTTTTTTTTTTTTTTTTTTTTTTTTTTTTTTTTTTTTTTTTTTTTTTTTTTTTTTTTTTTTTTCCCCCCCCCCCCCCCCCCCCCCCCCCCCCCCCCCCCCCCCCCCCCCCCCCCCCCCCCCCCCCCCCCCCCCCCCCCCCCCCCCCCCCCCCCCCCCCCCCCCCCCCCCCCCCCCCCCCCCCCCCCCCCCCCCCCCCCCCCCCCCCCCCCCCCCCCCCCCCCCCCCCCCCCCCCCCCCCCCCCCCCCCCCCCCCCCCCCCCCCCCCCCCCCCCCCCCCCCCCCCCCCCCCCCCCCCCCCCCCCCCCCCCCCCCCCCCCCCCCCCCCCCCCCCCCCCCCCCCCCCCCCCCCCCCCCCCCCCCCCCCCCCCCCCCCCCCCCCCCCCCCCCCCCCCCCCCCCCCCCCCCCCCCCCCCCCCCCCCCCCCCCCCCCCCCCCCCCCCCCCCCCCCCCCCCCCCCCCCCCCCCCCCCCCCCCCCCCCCCCCCCCCCCCCCCCCCCCCCCCCCCCCCCCCCCCCCCCCCCCCCCCGACTGATAGTAGTGAGTGTGTTTCTGTTTGTGTGTCTGTATATGTGTTTGTGCTTGTCAGTGTGAGTTGTGTGAGTGTGGATCAGTGCGTGCTGTGTATGACAGTGGTTGTGTGCGTGTGTTGCAGTGTCATTGAGTGAGTGTGTGAGGGTGTACGTGTGTTGTGAGTTTGTGTTCGTGTATGTATGGGTCCGTGCGTCCCTGCTCGCCCAATGTGTTACGTTGGCGTGAGTGTGTTAAGTGTGAGTTGGCCTGAGTGCCAGTGTGAGTATGGTGTGAGTGTGAGTGAGTGTGAGTGTGGTGTGAGTGGATGTGAGTGGTAAGTGAGTGAGTGTAGTGTAGAAGTTGAAGTGAGTGTGAGTGTTGGTTGAGTAGTGTGACTGTGAAGTGTGAGTGTGAGTTTGTTAGAGTAGGTTTAAGAGGTAATGTGAGTGTGAGTGTGAGTGTGAAGTGTGTGTGATGATTGAGGAAGTGAGATTAGGTATATTGAAATCACAGTAAATCTGAGTGATTATTTGTAGTGGTGTGAGGCTGTCATGGCTGTGTTGTATTGAGTTAGTATCATGATTAACGATTAAGCTAATTGAAGTGATTACTTGCGAATGTCGGGATGTTAATGATTATGGTAGTTTGTAATGTAAGGCAATGATAGTTCTTAAAGAGGGTGTTTCGTTTTTTCTAAACTTTTTTTGTATATTAATCATATCAGAATTGCTTATAAAATACCACAACTTTTAAGCCAATATGTTGAATATTAATTTGGTTTTATCAATTATTTAAATAACTGTTTTCCAAAATCATGAAAATATCGTAATATTTAGTTAACCGACATTTATACGGTGAATTTATTTGATTTTGACGAATTACGCTGAAATTATTCGCTACATGAAACTATACAAACTAAATTATTTGTACATATTAGAAACAATGTTTTAATCTGTGCACTAATATATAAGAGTAGATTAAACTTCCATAGCTTTCTTTTATAGGTCTGGATCTAAAAATTTAATTTTAAATGATTGAAAATGTTACAATGAATGGATTTATCAAAATTAAGAATTTTTAATTTAGACTATAGACTTTCTTTAATGGTCGAACTATGAATTTTACAGTTCCACATGAATAACTATGTGAAGTATTCGTAAAGGACGAATAGAATAATTCCTACCAATCTATAACGAAACAACTTATCGTATTCGAAGTTAGCACTAAATACACATTTTCGCCATAAAATTTTGATGTCGTCTGTGTGTGTTCATGATATTAAACACGATATCTTTTAAATTCAAACATTTATCGTTAATGAGAAATTTATAAGTGGTGTAAATTTGGCTAGAATCACCTTAATTTAGCAAAATTTTGGAAAAACCTGTATCCTATAAAACTTTTTATATGTGAAAGAACTTATATTGTTAGGCAAACAAATCAAGGAAAAAGTATAAATTTTAAACTAAATTCAAGTACTTTAAATTTTAAAGAAAAATGTCTTTAAAAATTTTTTATAAAAGTTATTTTAAGTTTGAAACTTCTTTTTCACACCTATTTGAATCAAATATTACTTATTGAAAAAATTTCAACTGTTTTGGGTTTCACTAAAATAGGAAAAATTTTTTTATCAAAATTTAAAGCTTTTACTAAATTTATATAGTTGCAAATTCATAAAAATTGTGAAAATGTATACACATATAACCTTAACAAATTTTGATTCCGCTTTAAACAAACACCTACCCAACACCAACTCGCCAGTTAAACACCGTAATTTATTCAATTAATTTAAAAATTAATTTTATTTAAAATTCCACAAATTGTTAAAAAGATTTTATTCTTTAAATTTGGTAAAAAATGTTTATTAATCAAACTTTAGAAGTCTTGTTCCTTTTCCAAATAAATTTTTTTAAAAGGAACCAGATTGAATAATTGTACGTTTATTTACACAAGTTTTAAAAAAAAATGTCTTATATATATATATATATATATATATATTATATATATATATAATCAAAATCTATTAAAAATAAATATCAATTAAATTAACTTATATAGGGATAGAAATCCTTTTATAAATGTTAAATTGTTATGCACCGAACTAGCTCATACATCTCATAATCGGGGATAGATTTCAGTTAGATTGGTTGACAAAAGAAATAAATATAAATTACACTTTGATATAAATTTAATTGTTGTATGTGAATTTAATTACATTTAAAAGTAAAAGTGAAATCATGAAATGGTTCTTTATTATGTAAATTCCAAATTGTAATAAATATGTGAAATAGCCCTTAATAAAATTTGCACAATAATAAAGGTTTAATTACTTTACAGATGTTTACACCGTTATTGCATAAACATATACATACAAATGAAACAGAAATGCAGGAAATTACACAAATAATGGATACAATTTCATTTCTTATGAAGCTGATTAGGTTTGGTTTTATCAATTAATTGTGGCATCTGTTTATTTCAAAGATATAAAAATACCAGTATATAGACCTTAAACCTGTCAACTAATTATATTACTGGAATTTTTGATATGATGCGTAATTTTGAAAAGATTCCTAAGTGAAAATATCATAGCTCGAATTTTTTCAATATACGAATAACGATTAATTTTATTGCGTAGACATATTATTATATTAAGATAGGTTTACTTTACGTAACTTTCCTTTATAAAGTTTCTTAAAAAGTAAACTGTGATTAAAAAAATTAATTAAATGTGATTGAAAATGCTTAAATTGTATTATCGGTATTTTATAAAAGCGGGCGGCTTTGGCATTTTTTAAGTTAGCATCTATAGTTTCTTTAACGTCTAACTGATATGAAGTTTTATATGTCCCCTGACATAGATTATTGTTTTGCTTTCACATGTACTTGCGTACAAGGAGAAAGCTATGTAATCAGTTTAAATTATAAAAAAAAATTGTTTGTATTTCTTGATGTTTTATGCGAAAGACACATGTTTTGAAAAAAAATTTCGTATCTGTCTGTGTGCGATATCTTTTGAGCTATTAAAGCTACCGATGTGAAATTTGGTACAAAAATTCTTTGCCATAAAATCTAGGTCATGTTCGTCAATGAGCGAAATCCAACATGTGGCTGGGTATTTTCAGGGCTTAGAACATTAAAAAGTTAGAAAATTAAAAACCAAATTAATACATTTTTTATAATTTCAAAATAACAAAAGAAATAATAACCAGCCACCGTTTTAGGATGCAATATTGTTTTTAATGTTTGAAACCGATTTTTTGTGAGTCGGGTTTGGGGATGTCTAAGAGCGCTAAATATAAATCATTTTTCAAAATAAAAAATTCAAAATGGCGGATTAAGTAGTATATTTGTTTACTTATATGAGGAAGTATTGTGGCAGTTTATTTGGCGGGGGTTTTTGTTTTTACAATGTTGCCTATTTTGGATTTAAAATAGTAATTAAGGTATCAAGGTATTACGGGTATAATAATACCCCGAGGGCATTATTCCTGTAACACCCGTGGTGCCTTCTATATTTAATGTTCTTTTAGTGTGTTATTCAATTAAAAAGAGATACTCAATTTTATTGTTGACATTTGTTGTCATGCGTATTTTTAGTAATAAACAAAGTGGGTTTGACTTTTATTTTAGCCAAAAATATAATCGAGTTTGTTCAGTCACCTTGGTTTCTGTTTTTCATAACGCCCTAGGGCATTATATCGCTTCTAACGTGTTTAAAAATAGGTACATTATTGGAAAATAACACATTATAAAGACATTAATGTTATTTCCATTTTGTGGGTTGGAAGGTCGTGTGTTGTTAATAAAAAACTAACAAAGTTTATGTAGCAGAAACGAAATAGTGCTACAATTTCCGAAAAGATGCCATTGTGATGAGAACACCAATTAAGTATTGAGCTCACTAGATTACGTTAATTATAGAATGCAATTTAAAAACCCTGTTAGAAAATATTTCTAACGTTTGAAGTGAAAGTAATAAAACGGTTTACGTGCCTATAAGACATAATGTAAAAAAAGACTAAAGCAATTATGGAAAAAAGATACTAAAAGATAATTTAGGAAAGAAGAAAGAAAAATACATTTAAGATATTTTCTTGTCCTTTTTATTGTACCATTTTATAATTAAAATTTGAAATTTAATTTTAATTTGTTAAATTAATCATGAGATGACCTATGATCAATCTCCAAGGGCCACCAAACTGTTAACTATAAACGTTTGCATACAAACCAGCATTTCTATATAGGGATGACAATGTAATGTGTAAATTTCATTGTTTAAGCTACAATTGTGATTAAAGTACAATCTGTGTTTTAGAATGTGTAAACCAATGTATTTCCGTTTTCCATGCCATTATATTAACACCCCCGTCACCATAACCAACATACAGGTCTGTAACAACTCTCTGAAAGCTTCATCATAATAGAAGATTAATAACTTTCTAAGCTTCTGGCGGTATACATTCCATTAAAAGCTTTATAAACCTTTTTTATAGAGAATTTTCTTTACGGTACACTTTTAATCAATTCTGTTCCATAGTGGGTTTTTTTTCTGAATGCATTTAAATTGTGTAAAGTCTTGTAAATTGGCAATTCTGTGTATGAAATTGAATCTGGCTTATTAGTAAATGGGCACGCGCCGTTTATTCCTCTTTCAGTTTAATTCCGCAAATGTACGACTGGAACAACCATTTTCGTATTCGTATAATCCAATACAGGAAATTTAATAATTCTCGAAACATTTAGTTCGTAACACTTCCGTATACACGTACAAATACGACTTTATATCGAAATATTCAATAATCCTTATAGCTACGATACAATTTCGAAAATTGTACTGAAACTGGAAGCAAGTCACCGTGAATTTCTATTTAAGCACACATTGAAACGTTGCTGATTGCTTCCGGTTTCGACAAACAGTCAGTTCGCTCTATAAATTTTTTTTTAATTTTATTTTTTTAATTCTTTAAAATTTTCTTTAATTTAATAATTAATTGGGGTTTCTATTTTGTTTATGAATAAAAAAAATTATTTTTTTAATTTAAATGTTTTTTAAATATAGGGATCTCAATGGGGAAAGGGTTCAAGGATTTATGAAGATAATATATTTTGTATAAGAAATATCCTATACTTAATTGAATTTGACGTATAAAATTTGGTCTGAATAAGTTTTGCTTTCTAACGCATGCGTTACTGACTTTAAGTGTAAAATAATTAATGTCAAAATGTCAAATAATTAAGAAATTTTAATGTTTGGATCAAAATGTGAAAATTTAGAAAAAAGGAAATGATTTGCTTTAGTGTTTACACAGGTAAATAATTGAAATTCTTAATTAATAACATATAACAAATATTATTTGCAGGAAATACCAATAACAGGGTTATAAAAATTTTAAAACTCCAATCCTTCCTGTCGATTGAATGATGTCTTCAAACTTCAGCTGGAGGCAGGCAATGTTCACTGGTTTGTTGTTACTAATATCCAACTGCTATCTCGGTTCTCGAAGACACCAACCTTCAATCTTCAAGATGTTTTCCTTTCCAAAACGGCAACCTCAAACACTTATTTACTATGGTAACTTTTATTAAAATGGTTTTAAATCTTATGACTGATTTCGTTTAAAATGTATTATTAGTATTCAAGATTTTTATTAACACAATTTTATTTTAGTTACCGAAAATATAATATTTATTTAAGAGGAATTGTCCGGATAAATAAAACAACTTTCACCAAATAAAATGGAATTTAATTTGGTATATCAGTATTATTTTAAATCGGAAAACATGAAAACAAATTTTCACAAAATCGTGACATCAATTAATCGTACAGCAATGATTTATTAACAACGACAGGTATCGGTGACCGAACTATTTAAATTTTGACCGAAGTTATAAAACAAGTGCTCTCGAAATTATTCGTACCGTAAACTTTCTCGACGAAAATAAATTAGGTTAAGTAAACACTAAATTAGCAACACTGTTTTAATCTTTTCACTTTTGAACAAAAACTGGAGAGAATGACTTCCTGAGCTCTTGCTTTTATAGGTTTCTGGTTGCTACAGAAATTTCAATTTTTACAGCCATATTGCAAAATTTACAATGAATGTGATTGGCTAATCAAAATTAAGAATTGTACAAAATGGAATTTTGGCCGTAACTTTCTTATACATGGTCGGAAATGAAATTTAAAAACAGAAATGAAAACTATGTGAAATTTCGAATAAAAGGACACCGAATACAATAAATCCTACCACTAATAAACGAAACAACTTAATCTAATCAAAATAAGCTACTAACTATACACACTTACAAGCTACACTAAAATTACTTGAAAATGGAATTCTGAGGACAATTTACATAAGAAAACATATCTTTTAAATTCAAACATTTACTTTAATGAAAATTTTAAGTTTTGTAAATTTGTCTAGAAATCACCTTAGATTTAGCAAAATTTTGCGGATAAAACGCTGTATCCTTATAAAAACTTATTTATATTGTGAAAGAACATCTATTATTTGCTTTAAGAGCAAAAACTAAATCTAATAATATGGAAAAAGTATAAAATTATGTGAAAAATCTAAAATTTACAACGTAACCATACTTAAATTTTAAATATGAAATAAATTCATATTAAAAATGTTTTTAGCACATAAAATGTTATGTTTAAGGTTTGTACAACTTGTCTTTATTGTTCACTACTTATTTGCAATGCATAATGTTATTTAGTCTTGCATTGAAAAAGTGTCATCGTCTAACACTGTTTTGGGATTTTTACACTATAAATTGTACGGCACTATAAATGTTTGTATGCCAAAATGTTCTAAATGTCTTTCTTCTTGTGAATCATTTATTATAAGTTTTGTCACTAATTCACTAACAAAAATGTGTGCGAAAATTGTCTATACTATCATATTATAACCCTTTAACTAAATTTTGTATTTCCTGCTTTTAAAAACTAAACATACCTTATCCCTAACATAATCCTAACTACATAGTCCATGTTTAAACACCTGTGAAATGTCTACTTGCCAAATTAACTTTGAAAAATTGAATTTTATTGTAAAATTTCTTTACTAAAATGCTTACCAAATATCATAAAACAATTTATATTGTTTCCATTAAAATTTAAATATTGTAACGAGGTTTATTTTGTTTCATCCCCTGTATATCGAAAAAGGTTTTCGAGTTCTAAAAAATTTTTAAAGTATGTGTGAGGACAAATTCTGCACACTTATTGAAAGTTAATGTATCATTTTGTGATGTGGTAGATAAAGGCCTTCCATTACTTCTGTAACATGAAACTACAAAGTAGTAGAATTAAAATTTCAGAGGTATTGAGTTAGTGATTAAGAAAAATTATTGATAATTAAAAACCAAATGGACACTAAATGGTAACTCAAAATAAATTGTTAAAAAAAAAACGTTTACATATACCTTCCGATTTCAACACAAATTCTTTTAATGCGTTGAAACTATCAACCAATTAAATATTTGATGTAGCTTTCATTTAATTTGAATCCACAAATACTAATGAGTTGATAACTTAAAATTTAATTGAACTAGCAGTTTAATTCATTTTTCTGCTTAAAATGATAGTTTGCAGTTTAAAATTTTTTGATTTTGAACAACTTTCAGTATTAATTTCGTTTAGAATTTTAGTTAAAACATGTTTTAAAAATTGTTACATACTACTTCATATGTAATCCTATTAATATTAAATATATCGTGCTGCTAACTTCATTTTGTTTATTTATGATCTCATTTTAAATAAATGAAATTTTACGATATTTATTCCTCATAATGAAATTTCTAATTGTTCAAAAATCTATAAATTTAATTCTTTATTCTAATTTAACGAAATGTAATAAATTTTTAAAAGTATGGAAATTCTGAATGTTATTTTAAATTAATGTTGAAGGATTTTAAACTTTATGAAGAGGTATTTGAAAATTTTGAATTATTTTTTATGTTTCTAGTGTTACCTATTATAGTTATATAGTTAGATTTGTAACTGTCCATGTTTTTTCCTAACTATGTTCATACCACTTTATTAAAACCTATTGTATGCAGCATCTCTGTAGTCATGCGCAATTTTTAATTAATTTTGAATTAAAAGGAAAATAGATCTACATACCGAAAATTGAACCTGTGAGTTTGTCTACTTCAGTGATTGAAACCATTGGTTATGATCTTTGATGCTTTTCCTTCGTATCTATTTAGTTTAATCCTTTCTTGTTACCATTTCACAAATGTATAATTCTTTGCCTCTATTTCTAGTGAATTTCTTGTCGGAAATTTAGATTTAAAGTTTCTCAAATTTAACGCTACAATCATTTCATTATGTGAAAACCGTATCTATCAACTTTATTGTAAATAGCGAAATCTTTAATATTTATAATCGATGTACAATTTTAAACTACTGTCTATGGTAGGAATTATTATGTCAACATTGGACAGAATTTTTTTTATAAATCCATTCCTTTAATTTCCTGCACTATGTCCAATTTTTCTTATATTAAATTCTATTTTCTAAATTGTTAGTATTTATTGGTTTATTCTGCAAATAAGACACTGTCATGATTTTTATCAACATTTCTTAAATTCTTTTATTACATATATATAAATACTCCATATTTGTAAATAATTCTGAATGCTATAATACGTATTTGCCATGTGTAAATACGTCGTTCGCTGTTTAAGTTTTGTACAATGCATTCTTTCTATTGTACTAATATATCTAACTTATATTTATTCAAAATACATTGCAATTCAAAAATTTTATATTTTAACCGCAAATCTAACGATTTAAATTTCAGTAATAAATTAGGCGATTACATTTTTAACTCAAAGATCAGAGTTAAACTTGTCAAATACGGAATTGGGGGTCAAGTATAATCTTAATAATTTAACTCAAATGAGAACTATATGGTTTCTTCAGAAAGAAATAGACTCGCCATTTCTGTTCCTTAGGCTTAATTCAATATTTTTTAACAATATAAAAAGATGTTTTCATAGTAAGAATGTTCTTTAAATCTTATGGATGCATGCTGATTTAAGGTAATTTTATGATCCATGTGCAAGAGCCTTTAATTAAGTTTTTCAAAGGTAAAGATTTAAATGTTAACCCGTAGAGGTTATAATGCTGACATCAGGCTTTTTGGCGTGTTGCCTAACAAAACTTTTGTTTCTATACGAAAAATCCACCTGGACGAAAAGTAAGTAAAGAAGTGTAACTCTACCATGTGCAAGCTTCGGGTACATACCCTAAATGGTGGTCGTTGGAAAATCTAATAATCCGTATTCAAAAACATGTTACCTGTACACTTTATGGACAAAAAAGTGCGTGGATGACAAGAGATCTTTTCAAAAGTGGTTTGATGAATGCTTCGTACCAGAAGTTAGAAAATGGCTAAAAGAACATAATTTTCCTCAAAAGCGTTATTGCTTCTTGATAACGCTCCTGGTCATCCGTCTGAAGATGAACTGACAACTGAGGATAAATGCATCACTGCGATGTTTCTTCCGCCAAACTGCACTGCACTGATTCAATCCATGGATCAGCATATCATTCAGTTTGTAAAGCAAGATTATAAGAACTATTCTGAAGGACTGCGGTAGACTTGTCCCAACGTTTGTATTTGATATGATCTAATGTTCTTTAAATGAAATTTTGATAAGCCTTTAATTTTCCTATATATATTTGTTCACATTGTCCTAATTTTATGAACTCCCGACCTATCGCGTTTACCCACTTGACCTGTTCGATTTTCTAAAGAGTTTGGCAACTATTACCTGAAGTAGTGACTGTTTTCAAATTAAGTGTTGAAAGGATTTTAGAGACCTTTTTATAAGCAGGATAGTTTGGTAATTTTAATTACTTCGTTTTATTTGTATTCTAGTGTTACCTAATATAGTTAGTATAGTTAGATTTGTAACTGTCGTCCTATGTGTTTTTCCTAATATGTTCATAACCACTTTATCTAAAGACCTATTGTATGCAGCAATTTCTTGTAGTGCGCAATTTTAATATAATTTTGAATTGAAAGAGGAAAATTAAGCAATCTATGTACCAGAAAATTAGAACCTTGAATTTGCAGTAGTGATGTTAATATTATCTTGATTTTGCAGAATAATGTTTCTGCCTACATTATTCTCCAGTTACCTAATATTATTTGAACCTATTTCTTGTTCATTCAAAGATGGTGTGAAGTATCTTGCTATTTGGCCTCTCTTCATTACATAAATCTCCTCGAAGTGCCATAGATTTTGTCATACTTCCCTTCAAAACTTCCATTATTACATTTTGTTGGACATCACTCCAATATTGTTTGGTAAATAATCTTGAAGTTAATAATCGGTACATTGCTCTTGTACTAAATTGTACCATAGTTCGGCATTCCTTTAAGCATCTTTGCACGAAACGCATTCTTTGTTTATTGTCCTTAATGTCATTAAAATTTTCTTCTAATATTTTTCAAAATAGCTTTGGCGATTCTGCCTTCTTTGCTTCAAGATTTATTTCGATCTTGATTCATTTTTCTAAAATTGACTATAGGATTTAGTTCGTTTAATTCGTAGCAATAATATAGACACTGTGGCATGCGGAGTTTTTAATCAAACCGATTTATACATATATATATATATATATATATATATTATATATATCATAATATATATATGTACTGGATACGTATACTTAATACGTATTTGACTACATGTGGTGAAGATAGCGGTGCGGTCTAGCGTGTGTTCATTTTTAGTGTTTTTCAACTTGTGTATCTTGTCATCTACCTAGTCCTTGTTGTCAATAATCGTTCCCCAATAACTGACAATTTTCGGTAATGCTATTGCTTAATTCTTCTCCGCTTTGTCCATTTAAGACCAATTACTCCTTATCGTTTACACTTATTCATGTCAATTTATACTTTAAAATCGTCTCATATCCTCCTTTCTATTTTCTTCTAACTTACGCATATCCTCCTTCCTTTCTTCTCTGCTTCTTTCCTATTTTCTTCAAGCTTGTTGAATTTACTATCAATATTTTCTTCCGTTTCATCATGTCTTCCTTCCTATTTTCTTCTAGCTTGTTAAATTTAACATCCATTTTTCATCTGCTTTTATCAGCATGCTATAATCATGTCCACGTCTAAGGTTTTGCTCTCTTTTACTGGACTTCTTCTTGTCGTGCTTCAACATTCTTTCAACTTGTTCCATCTTGTAACTAGATCCTGTTTTCTCTTTTACCTCAATATCTTTAGGTCCGTAAACTTTACCTGATCTAGTTATCCTACGATCTTGCATTCACTAGTTGTACTAACTAAATTTGCCCTTTTTATAAAATCCTAACACTAATAAACACATAAACAATAAACAATAACAAATAACCAATAACAATGAACAATGAACGAAAAAAATAAAAAACTAAATATCTATAAAATTTTTTGTGCTTTTATACAAAATCTTCAAACTAAATCGTGCCCAACGTTGGTTAATTAATTGTATGTTTAATTGCTTTAAAATTAGTTATTTAATAATATCAATATGGGGATAGGGTTCTAGTTTAATGTTGAGTAATAATGAAAGAAGTTATTTATTTTAACTTTAAATGTTATTTTGACCAAACTAGCTCAGGGATCTCAATGGGGAAAGGGTTCAAGGATTTAGTTGAAGATAATATATTTTTGTATAAGAAATATCCTATACTTAATTGAATTTGACGTATAAAATTTGTTCTGAATAGGTTTTGCTTTCTAACGCATGCGTTACTGACTTTAAGTGAAAAATAATTAAAACTGTCAAAAAATGTCAAATAATTAAGAAATTTTAATGTTTGGATCAAAATGTGAAATTTAGAAAAGAAAAGGAAATGATTTGCTTTATAGGTGTTTACACAGGTAAATAATTGAAATTCTTAATTAATAACATATAACAAATATTATTTGCAGGGAAATACCAATAACAGGGTTATAAAAAAATTTTAAAACTCACAGATACAATCCTTCCTGTCGATTGAATGATGTCTTCAAACTTCAGCTGGAGGCAGGCAATGTTCACTCGACTGTTGTTGTTACTAATATCCAACTGCTATCTCGGTTCTCGAAGACACCAACCTCCAAACTTCAAGATGTTTTCTTTTCCAAAAAACGGCAACCTCCAAACACTTATTCACTATGGTAACTTTTATTTAAAATGGTTTTAAATCCTTATGACTGATTTCGTTTAAAATGTATTATTAGTATCCAAGATTTTTATTAACACAATTTTATTTTAGTTACCGAAAATATAATATTTATTTAAGAGGAATTGTCCGGAAAAATAAAACAACTTTTCACCAAATAAAAATGGAATTTAATTTGGTATATCAGAATTATTTTAAATCGGAAAACATGAAAACAAATTTTCACAAAATCGTGACATCAATTAATCGTACCGCAATGATTTATTAACAACGACAGGTATCGGTGACCGAACTATTTAAATTTTGACCGAAGTTATAAAACAAGTGCTCTCGAAATTATTCGTACCGTAAACTTTCTCGACGAAAATAAATTAGGTTAATGTAAACACTAAATTAGCAACACTGTTTTAATCTTTTCACTTTTGAACAAAACTGGAGAGAATGACTTCCTGAGCTCTTGCTTTTATAGGTTTCTGGTTGCTACAGAAATTTCAATTTTTTTACAGCCATATTGCAAAATTTACAATGAATGTGATTGGCTAATCAAAATTAAGAATTGTACAAAAATGGAATTTTGGCCGTAACTTTCTTATACATGGTCGGAAATGAAATTTAAAAACAGAAATGAAAACTATGTGAAATTTCGAATAAAAGGACACCGAATAAGCAATAAATCCTACCACTAATAAACGAAACAACTTAATCTAATCAAAATAAGCTACTAACTATACACACTTACAAGCTACACTAAAATTACTTGCGAAAATGGAATTCTGAGGACAATTTACATAAGAAAACATATCTTTTTAAATTCGAAACATTTACTTTAATGAAAATTTTAAGTTTTTGTAAATTTGTCTAGAAATCACCTTAGATTTAGCAAAATTTTGCGGATAAAACGCTGTATCCTTATAAAAACTTATTTATATTGTGAAAGAACATCTATTATTTGCTTTAAGAGCAAAAACTAAATCTAATAATATGGAAAAAGTATAAAATTATGTGAAAAATCTAAAATTTACAACGTAACCATACTTAAATTTTAAATATGAAATAAATTCATATTAAAAAATGTTTTTAGCACATAAAATGTTATGTTTAAGGTTTGTACAACTTGTCTTTATTGTTCACACTACTTATTTGCAATGCATAATGTTATTTAGTCTTGCATTGAAAAAGTGTCATCGTCTAACACTGTTTTGGGATTTTTACACTATAAATTGTACGGCACTATAAATGTTTGTATGCCAAAATGTTCTAAATGTCTTTCTTCTTGTGAATCATTTATTATAAGTTTTGTCACTAATTCACTAACAAAAATGTGTGCGAAAATTGTCTATACTATCCATATTATAACCCTTTTAACTAAATTTTTGTATTTCCTGCTTTTAAAAACTAAACATACCTTATCCCTAACATAATCCTAACTACATAGTCCATGTTTAAACACCTGTGAAATGTCTACTTGCCAAATTAACTTTGAAAAATTGAATTTTATTGTAAAAATTGCACTACTAAAATGACTCTACGAAAATGGTGATATTTAACATCTTTGACAATTTTGGTAGCAACAAATTGCTTTTATGATGAAACCAAACTTAGCAAATAGATATTCAGATCAATTTATACCAAATAAATTTATTTTAAACACATCGTGAACCATATTTTGTAAAATTGTGTCTCGCACTTGTTTCGAGCCAGAAATTACCCTTTTATGACCCAAATGTCATGTAAGCTGTCCGATACTTCTATTACCTCTTTCTAAACATCTCAATATATATATTGCAATGGCAAAATCTATTAAAAATAAATATCAATTAAATTAACTTATATAGGGATAGAAATCCTTTTATAAATGTTAAATTGTTATGCACCGAACTAGCTCATACATCTCATAATCGGGGATAGATTTCAGTTAGATTGGTTGACAAAAGAAATAAATATAAATTACACTTTGATATAAATTTAATTGTTGTATGTGAATTTAATTACATTTAAAAGTAAAAGTGAAATCATGAAATGGTTCTTTATTATGTAAATTCCAAATTGTAATAAATATGTGAAATAGCCCTTAATAAAATTTGCACAATAATAAAGGTTTAATTACTTTACAGATGTTTACACCGTTATTGCATAAACATATACACATACAAATGAAACACAAATGCAGGAAATTACACAAATAATGGATACAAATTTAAGGGTTATTATAAATAAACTCACATGTGTATCGGCATATTTCCAAAAGATGTTTTCATTTGGCTGGTTCCATATACAATTTGAGTAGGCTTCTTCCCATATGTGGACGACGTTACTGGTTCGTTGTTCAAATCGTTGCTGCATATACTTCCAATCTTCAACCAATGTACACCTTGTTGGATGACGACTTTTCTTTGTGGTAATCGTGATGTTACTTATAATTGCTTAAATAACTTCTACTAAGCACTGTATTTATAATTATACTTTATTTAAGTGTTGTTTTAAATGTTTGTAAAATTTACGATTTAAGAATTTTGTTTTAAGATCGTAAAACTTTAATTCTAATTCACTTTTTGTTTTAGATCCCGATATGGAATATCGTTTATTATTATTATATGTCGCACCAGAAAAATTTTGAATACGTTAAACGTGAATCGAAACAAACTTTTATTATTATAGAAAATTATCGGTAACCTAACTTTATATTTGATTGTAGGTTAAGAACAATTGTTTCTGAATTCTCGGCTCTTCACGTTTCAAAATTTCCGATAGTAACGTAATTTAAAACTTACGTATTAGCACAAAACACAACACTTTGACTTTTTGTCAGTAAAATTAAAAATTTGAAGAACAATTGGAAGAGAGAGAGGAATTCAGAATCAATTCCTTATATACTATCCTGTTAGCTACAAAAATTTCAATTTTTTTCTTACAATACAAACAAAGTAACTAAGCCTGTGATTGGTTTAAATAAATTTGAAAACTTGACTAAAATACAAATTATGCCATAACTTTCTTAAAATACTTCTGATTTACATTTTGATAACAGAATTGGAATCTGTGCATAATTCCGCACAAAATGATACCTCGCGAGCCATATATTTCTTCAAAAATGTACGATTTGACATATTCTAATCTAAATTTATTTATATCTAAAAACCCTAAATTCTACACTTAAACTAAATACATGTTCGTGATCTACATGAAAAACTGAACTAGAAAACATTTATTTAAACTCAAATATCCCGATCAAATTGTCCAAAATCTAAATCCGATAGATTTGAAGCGTACACTTAATAATATACTTAATAATTATTTTTCTACAAAACTGTATACTCAAATATCTCGAAAAGAAACAAAACTTATTCTTAGTTTCCGATTAAAATTTAAATATTGTACACGAGGTTTCATTTTTCGTCTTCATCCCCCCCCCCCCTGTATATACGAAAAGAGGTTGTTCGAGTTCATAAAAAAAATTTTTTAAAGTCATGTACGTGAAGGACAAATTCATGCACACTTATTGAAACGTTAATGTCATCATTTTGTGATAGTGGTAGAAAAAGGCCTTTCCAAGTACGTTACTGTAATCAAAGAAACCTAAGAAAGGTAGGTTAGAATTTAAAATCTATCAGAGGGTATTTGCATAGTGAGGCTGATTGCAAGAAACACATTTTGACAGATGTCAAAATCACCAAATGGACACTAATAGGGTAACCCTAAAATAAGAAAGGTTACAAATAAAAAAAAACGTTTTATAATATACCTTCCTCGATCATTCAAAATAAAGTAGGATTTTTAATGCGTTGAAGCAACTACCAACACTGTCAACTTAAAAACGTTTGATGGTAGCTTTCAATTATGAATGTGAAGTGAACTATCACAATAAACAAATGGGATGAACTAAAGAAATTTCTAATATATACCATCAGCGAGTAAAGCTAAGTTTCTTACCTGGTTAAAATGAAAGTTATGAGTGTTTAAGAATTTGTTTGTCTTTGATCTCTAAACTTTCATAGTAATTAATTTCGTACTTAGAACATGTTAGATTAAAGATACCTTATCTATTCCATGATTTTTATCAAATATATGTAGGACTGCGGTAGACTTGTCCCAACGTTTGTATTTGATATGATCTAATGTTCTTTAAATGAAATTTTGATAAGCCGTTTAATTTTCCCTATATATATTTGTTCACAATTGTCACAACTAATTTTATGAACTCCCGACCTATCGCGTTTACCCACTTGACCTGTTCGATTTTCTAAAAGAGTTTGGCAACTATTACCTGAAGTAGTGACTGTTTTCAAATTAAATGTTGAAAGGATTTTAGAGAGACCTTTTTATAAGCAGGATAGTTTGGTAATTTTAATTACTTTGTTTTTATTTGTATTCTAGTGTTACCTAATATAGTTAGTATAGTTAGATTTGTAACTGTCGTCCTATGTGTTTGTTTCCTAACTATGTTCATAACCACTTTATCTAAAGACCTATTGTATGCAGCAATTTCTGTAATAGTGCGCAATTTTTTAATATAATTTTGAATTGAAAGAGGAAAATTAAGCAATCTATGTACCAGAAAATTAGAACCTGTGAGTTTGTGCTACTTACAGTGATTGAAATCATTGGTTATGAATCTTTCACTGCTAGTTTCCTTACGATATATACCTATATCTAGTTTAATACCATTTCTTGTTACCAGAGTCTCAAAAAATGGGAGAATGTCATTTGCCTCTATTTCATAGTGAATTTCATTGTCGGAAATTTAGAATTTAAAGTTTCTACAAAGTTCTCAACGCTACAAATATTAGTATTAAGGATGGCAAACACATCGTACACGTATCTAATCCAAACTTGAACTTGAAAAATAAGCGAAATCGCGTTTAATTAATTTTACCAATAAATTCGTACGAATTTTAAACACTACAGTTGGGCTGTGGATAGGAGAGATTATGTATGGCAACCATTTGGACAGCAAATTTTTGTTTAGTAAATTCCATAATCTCTTTGTTCTGCCATAGATCTAGTGCTCCAGATTATTTTTCAATTATCATTAGAATTGCAATTTTTCTAAAATTGACTATAGGATTTAGTTCGTTTAATTCGTAGCAATAATGTAGACACTGTGGCATGCGGAGTTTTTAATCAAACCGATTTATACATATATATATATATATATATATATATATATATATATATATATATATATATATATTATATATATATATATATATATGTATAATACGTAATACGTAATACGTATTTGACTACATGTGGTGAAGATAGCGGTGCGGTCTAGCGTGTGTTCATTGTTTAGTGTTTATTCATTGTGTATTACGTATTCGTACCTAGTAATGTCGTCACAAGCTCAGAAGCGAAAGCACAAAACACTGACAATTAAAGAAAATGTGATATTTTAGACCGCCTAAATCGTAACGAATCTTTTAATAGTTTAGCAAGTGAATACGGCGTAGGCCGATCTACAATTTATGACATTAAAAAAACACGAGAAGATTAAACAGTTCGTGCCAACTACGGACTGTGGGCGAGGCAAGAGACAGACACTCAAGAAATCTGAACAGCCAGTAGTGGAAGAAGCCTTATACATGTGGTTTCTTCAGGAAAGAAATAGGCATACGCCCATTTCGGGACCCATGTTGGCCATGAAAGCTAAATATTTTTATAAGGAAATAATGAAAAAAGATGATTTTGTGGCTAGCAAGGGATGGCTAGAACGTTTCAAAAGTCGTCATGGCATACGTTTAATGACTATTACAGGAGAGAAACTTTCTAATGATGCCACCTGCATAGAGCCATTTAAATTAAGATTTTTGCAAAGGGTGAAAGATTTAAATCTTAACCCGTCACAGGTGTATAATGCAGACGAATCAGGGCTTTTTTGGCGTGTGTTGCCTAACAAAACTTTTGTTTCCTATAACGAAAAATCCGTACCTGGACGAAAAGTAAGTAAAGAACGTGTAACCATACTACCATGTGCTAACGCTGCGGGTACACACACGCTAAAGATGGTGGTCGTTGGAAAATCTAATAAACCACGTGCATTCAAAAACATTGATTTACCTGTACACTATTATGGACAAAAAAGTGCGTGGATGACAAGAGATCTTTTCAAAAAGTGGTTTGATGAATGCTTCGTACCAGAAGTTAGAAAATGGCTAAAAGAACATAATTTTCCTCAAAAAGCGTTATTGCTTCTTGATAACGCTCCTGGTCATCCGTCTGAAGAAGAACTGACAACTGAGGATAAATGCATCACTGCGATGTTTCTTCCGCCAAACTGCACTGCACTGATTCAACCCATGGATCAGCATATCATTCAGTTTGTAAAGCAAGATTATAAGAGAAACCTACTTCTGAAAGCCGTATCAAAAGACCAGCCAATAGAAAAAGATTAAAAGAATTTAATATGAAGGACTTGGTTTTTGCTCTTTGTCAATCGTGGAATGCATTACCTTCATCAACTATTACATCGTCTTGGAAAAAGTTATGGCCAGATATAGTCACCACTCCTACCAACGATCCACAAATCAGTGTACCTTCGGAAGTAATAGAGCAAATTGCTGCTGGAACACAGATAAGTCCAAATGATTTAAAAACCTGGTGCCGTGGAATGGATAAAGAGGAAAATATTTTTCATGAAATGTCTGACGAAGAGATTATAAAAGAGATTTCTAGTTATAAAACAATAAATGAGGAAGATGACGACGAAGTAATTGCAACTACTCCACAAGTGACAGCAGAAGACGTGATTAACGCCTTTGAGCTGGGTTTGCAATGGGCTAAAGCAAATGGTGCATCCTACAACGAACTTCTACTTTTAAGAAGACTGAGGGACAAAGCTTTAATCTCGCGTTTCAACAACGTTAAACAAAAAAAAATTGATGAATATTTTCATGCGTGTTAAATCGATTGACTCATAATTTTTGATTACATATTTTAGTATGTACATTTATTTGTACACAATTTGTATTTCCTAATGTAAAGTTATTGCTTATTTTTTGTGAGTTATATAGCATTACTAACGTTAATTTTATAATAAAACGTCTCTCTATTGTGTTGTTTAATTTACTAAATTTGACATACATAATGAAGTATGATTTTTCCTTCAGAGTACATACATACATATATAACATGTAGAATCTTATCATTGGATCTGTCGGATTACAAGGTACTCTTTCGTAAAAAAGTCCGGACTATAGGGGGTATAGGGGGTCTAAGGCAGTACTCTATAATCCGACAAATTCGCTAATCCGACACTGCCCTGCAAACTGTTTGTCGGATTACCGGGGGTCCACTGTATATATATATATATATATATATATATATATATATATATATATATATATATATATATATATATAAAGAAATGTTTAAACAAACAACGGTTTGTTAATGGGGATGGGCTTTCGGAAAATTTTATTTCCTTTTTCAAGACGGTCTGTGAACATTTAATTAAAAATTAATACGTTAATAAATTAATGCTTAAATACTTACTATCAGTGAGGATTACAATCAAAGCTTACAATAATAAAAAACTTTTTCATTTTAAATAACAAAAAGTAGCAAATTTAACACATAAATCCAGTAAATCAGATAATATATGAATTTTTTTTGATAGGGTATAAACAACCATCACACAATGCATAAATTTAAAAAATGTAATAATAATGATGTTATCAACTTGGAGAGAAAGAATGTGAGACTAATAATTTTAACAATTATTTAACAACAAAATAACCAGTCTTAAAAGTTATAGGAATGATAATATTAATGTTCAAAAGATAAAACGTAGTTATAAATAATACTCACTTTATTTATGTCCAATTTTTTATTTAAGCAGTGAGTGTTAAAATTTATTTCTACCATTTCCAGAAATATTTCTTTTTTCAAGAGATGTTGAGCAATTTTGTTACCTGCATATTATCGTACGTAACACTAGTCGAGAGCTTCTCTAGACTCCTTAATAATTAATTTTCAAACCAACACACAACAATTTCTTACCTTACTCTGTATTTTGTCTTTTCTACCTTCTTCTTCCCTTCATCAATTCTATCATCTTCGATGTTATCTAAGGTTTTTCGCTGTTTCCCCTTTCTTGTAACCTATTTCCTTTTCGCCACGTTTTGTACAGCAACCTTAAACCTAATCCAACATTCCATGTATACAGCCTTCTGGTTTTAAACTAAGGGTTTCTAATAACCCTTTTTCTTTGTTTACAAAATTCTATTAAGCCTCCTACCTCGTTCCTATTTTCTACCCCATAATCACCTGCTACTCTCTCCACCTACCCTTCACTGACACTCGATTTCCAATCTCCCATAATTATTTTACAGCATCCTTTGCCTTCATTTTCCAATAGTGACGTTACTGTCTCATAAACCTCCTCTACTTCTTCATTGTTATAGTCAGCTGTCGGCACATAATCCTGAATTATTAACAGGCCTTTTGGTGTTGCAGTCAGCTTTAAACCAATGATTCTATCTCCCTTGCAAATCACTCTTTCAATGTCGTTTCTTACTTTTTTAGTACTAGAAATTCTCCACTGTAATAGATGGTAGCGTTTTGTGTATCTTCTTCTCCCTCCCCTTGTAATTTTGGCTCACTTATACCTATGATGCCCATTCTATTCATTTCCATTTCTCTTCTAAGATTTTTAACTTTTCGCTGCCTAACAATGTTCTAACGTTCCCAGTGTCCATACCTAGCTTTTTTTAATTTTTCCTTTGAACTCCTCGGATACTCCCTTCCCCCTGAATGGGACACTATTACTCCGGATTCCTTCATATACGAGGAACTCATAATTTCTTTACTTTTCTCCTTCACTTTTCTTGCATGCTCTTCGAACCTTTAATGGGGTGGTATTCCTTTACTTTCCCCATTATATGCCGTTGGTCCCTCTGGACTCATCAGCCTTTTGGGGTTATTTCCCACCTCAAGGACAATAGGGAACCCTGACCCCTAGCCGCGCATCCGCCCTTCCGGGAGAACGTTGTCACTTAGTAGAGGGTAACTTCTTATTCCGGAAGTTCCTCAGCATGTGATTAGAGAAATCTAAATCTAAATGGCATAATTGTATATGTCATTTGAAAAGACATAAATTTTTATAAACTATACACCCTTGGTTTGAATTACTTGTAATCTATTTACTTTTTTTACAAAACTAATCTTTAGATATCAAACTAAAAATTTTTAACAATTTTCACATTCTGTACAATTTCAAAAATTTCTTTCTTCATTTATACAACTAATGTCCAAAAACACTAAATTTAATGTAATCAAATAACCAACATTAATAAACTATTTGGTCACGCTCTTGTTAGTAATTAATTATAGCTTTGTTATTTAAATGTTTTGACGTCTTCAACTCAAATTCAATAGGTACATACTGTAAATTCAAGCTTTAGTCTAGAAAGAACAGCTTTGTCTTAATAAACGATATATTATAACGGAAAAAGAACGAAATATACAACAAATTCGATTGTGATACACATATAAATAAAGACTAGCCCTTACTCCGCAAAATTAAATACAAACGTATACATGTAAATGGACAATATTGGCGTCCGCTGCTAGACTTTTTTAAAGCAATTAAAACCTTAAAATAAAATTATGCTCAAAATTACCTTCATATAAAAAAATCATCGAAATCCGTCAAGCGGTTGTCTCGCAATCCGCGTGAACTAAATCACCAGATTATTTTAGTATATAGGATTATATGCAATAAAGGGTTGACAACCTTGCTTTATAATACCAACATTTATACACAAAAAATCGACACATCGTCACTAGTGATTTTTTTCGTATTCTACACAGCCAACAAGTCCATCGGAAAATATGCCAACTGATTTTAAAAATTTGTGGCGGTAAATGTTGTGGGTAGCGGACCGCGTTTGTCAAATCGCCATTGTTACCATGATAGAAAAGATAATTAGTGGATTTTAATATCTTCATAATACATAATATTTTATTTAAGGAATGTGAGATTGTAACTGATATTTGTCCAGGGTTGTAAAACACATGTTGGAGGGTGAGTGGCAGGTGCACGCTTAAAAATGAAGCAACGTAACGAATCATTGGAATTTATTATGCGTCGATTCGTGGTGTAAAAATGTTACTAGTTTAGTAAGTAATTACGGCTGAACAGGCCGCGATCGAAAGATATCTTTGTTTGTTAATTGAAACCCGAGAGAGAAGTGTAGGGTTGTTAAGGACGAATGCATATTTTTAAAATTATGATGTCGTGCAATAACTAATACGAAACTGTTCCTACGAAAGCTAATGTTTCTTGGTTTTATATTTCTTTTGAAAAATGGGGGTGGATTGCCTGAGTGAAATGGTTGGGTTGGAAATTGGAAGTAAGGGTAGTTAGAGTTAGAGTGTCAATCGAGCCAGATCGATTTTTGGGTTAATTAAATACCTTCATTGTCTTTAAAATAATTCTTGCGTGTACATTTCTCTTTTGAATTCGCCAACACTAAGTTGTCTTTTATTTCGGGGTTAAACCGCGCATGTTAACGATTTGTGTCTGTGATCAAGTAAGCGAATATTTATTCTAGTGTAAGTATGTATTTTTATATAATTGAAAACTCGCAGCCAATCATTTTACCAGCCTATGTAACGTATTAAAAGAACCAAACATTGTCTTGCAAATGTATCTTATTCGTACGCGGACTCATTAAGTTGAAATCTGCTAAAATAAAAAGACAGTACAGGACCCTCTCATTCTGGTATTTGTGCGAATTAGCATTGTTAGTTGTTTATATTTATATTTGTGTAGAGGTGGCTGGTGAATGAGTATGGGATACCGCTGGTTATTAATTGTAAAAGGCAATTGCCAGTAGGTACTCACTCCCAGGCCAGACCATTAAACACCTCGAATTTTTATTTCTATTGTTTTTATTTGTTGTATAGATGAATGTGTAACCTGAGAGAGGAACACTGTATCTTTCTAACTCAAACTTATATATAGGTCACGATGTTCGTGATCTATTTATAACTTACCCTTATAAGGATTTGTTTTAATGAGTTTATTGTCAGTTTGTTTAAGTAGAATTATTTGCCTGCGTGCTTATTTCTCTTTCTATCTGATTTATTGTAATTTGATTTATGCATTCTGTGCTTTAGTGGTCACTAAACACTTGGGTACGTGCAAATTCCTTGTCTATTTTCCTTTGTCCTTGCCTTTACCTTATTATCACCTGTGCAATTTTACTGTTGTATTTTATATGTACCGTAATTTGATTTATTGTTTTTTGTGCTTATTTACTTAAATAACGACATTATTGGTTTTTAAAGGGCCACAGGTTAGGTGATTTATATTATGATTTTTATTTTGATTATTTATGACCCAATTGTGAGTGTGACTACATATGGTTTTTTTTTATTATTGTGTTTCTGTGTAACTAAACTGCTTTTTATTCATTTTGCCTTAATGTTATAATTTTGTACGCACTTTAACCTAATTTAATGGTGTTTTGTTATATATTTAACCCTTTCCTTGTTTCCTTTTTGTGTTATTTGATTTATTAATGTGCTTGTGCAATTACTTATTTATGAATAAAGTGGGTTTTATTGGTGGTTCTTTCCCACAATAGTATATTAACGGGCTGAACCACCGCTGCGCAACGCACGTTGATTTTAATTGGAGTAGTTTCATTTTTTTTACCTGCCCTCCTGATCCAATACTTACCTCATCCAGCCTATCTAATTTAGATAGCACAAAGTACCTACCACTAGACGACCACTTAGTTTGATCAGCTTTGAGGTTTGCCAGTAATTAAATATCAGACTTGTAAATAAATTATAATGTTTTAATTAGTGCCAGGAAAGTCAAAGTAAGGCAAGCAATTAATTTCAGTGATAGTAACATTATTGTCAGTCAAGTCAAGATAAATCACTTAGCAATTGTTTTGTTCTTGAATTTGCATTATTGCAAATAAGTTCAAATTACGCTTTAAAAGATAGGCTATCTGGGGAACGCTACAAGATTTAAGCCAATATAACGCCTTTCGTAACAAAAGTGAATGTAGTACCGAGTTCTTATCTATGAAATTAGCTAGCAAAGTAGACTATTTTTGTTCGTTTTATTCGAAATTTTTATATATTTTATAGACAATTTAAAGTATTTTTAAAATGAAACAATTGCATAACCCTAAAATATAGTTGTTATTAGTACCCTATTTTGCTTATTTAAAATTACGATGGCAACATCAACAATCCGAAAGACGTGAAGTCTGAATGTTAACTTCTTAATTATTGATCTGGCAGGAGTACCTTGTAACGTCATATAAAATATTACTAACATATGTTACATTTCCATGAACGACACTCCCAATAATGTTTTAAACATTCTTCTTATTGCTGATACTATCTTCGTGGTCACCAGTCGCCACAGCTGCCGTTTTTCATCCTACTTGTAGTTGGATTTGATCTATTGTCATACCACTATTCGCCATAATGGTAGCGGACTTACGTAGAAACGAATGTCCCGTGTATTTCTCAGGATCGTCCAATTTAAGATAACGTGCAGTTTGCAAGAGACATGATCCAAATGTATTAATACCAACCACTTGATTGGTGCACTTCCCCTTATCATACCGTAAGAACTCGGTCTGTACTTACCTACATTTTGGGAACGCAATCATAAGCACTGTCTTAGATGGTCGGATAGTAATGAATAATGCGCTTCCTTCTGCCTTGATGTCATGTAAGAGTAAATCGCACAATTCACATCTTCTACATGAGACAAAGATACCACAAATGGCTACCACCTTCAAAAATAAACACGTAATGTCCGGTGCATCTGTGAAAAACTTCCGCAAATTGTTTTAGTTGAATATATGTATATGCCTTCTTGGTTACATCATCCTTGCTAATTGCCTTCATTAAAGCATGCACTTTCACAAATAATTTTAAATGGACTTCTTTGTTTATCCTCAACATACTTTGCAATTTCGAATGGATAGCCCACATAGTCTACGCCTTGTGCTGCTCTGACGTCTTCTGAAGGTAAGCAAGCACAACTCGTTCATCTATAGTTGTTACCTTTTGCTCTTTCACCCATTTGATGAACTTGTATTCTTTTTATAAGAGTTCTCCAATTTTTGCGGGTATTGTTTCGGTGACAACAATTAATCTTATGTGACAGAGTGCAAATTAATTTTTATTTTTCTCATTTCCATGATAACGAAAGGTATATTGATGTCACATCACGAACTCAACCATTTTACGTTATTAGTTCTTATTTCCATTTTTTTGTAGTAATAATACCAATATTTATGATCTCAAAGTGTACCAATAAAAAAAAATAGCGCAAGGTGTTCGTGGAACTGGTCTTTAAAACTTGCTCTGTTTCGAGCACTTCGGCTGCGCCGTCGTGCTCGAAAGATAGAGTATGTTTTAAAGATCTTAATATCCACTTATACTTTAATATACCATTTTACCCTTTAGGTATTTTCTAGTTATGTATAGAATCCACTTCTTCTAACCGTTTTTCTATGCAAAACATATTCGTATCTTAACTACATTTATTAATAAACATAACGTTTGGAGCTAATGCTCCTCCATTCCTCCCCACGTTACGTTGAAAGTTTCTTATATACTACTACTAACAAAAACAGCTGCCCTACAACTGTACTTTACAATATTTTTTCCTCTCTGTAGTATCATTATCTACTATCTGCAATTTGGCGGTTTCGCTGTTAATTCATTGATACACGGTTAATTACACTACAATTCAAGCAATGACGTATAATTGAAGTTTCATTGTGTTCACTGTAGTGAAATTTTACTAATTAAAATATGTTATTCATGTTGCTATTTCCTATATAATCGAGTAGGGAAGAGTGTTATTTATACAACTGCTTAAAATTTTGCTCTATTTTCTAAAGCACTCTAAACCATAAAATTTTTATAAATGATCATTACATCATGTGAACAGTAAAAAAGGGGACGTGTATACATTACACTACAGAAGTATTTTTTATTAATCTTATAATCTAAATCTGCATTAAAGGGTAAAAATAATTGTATTTCATGTTTTGGTTGAGTGACTACACAAAATGAATTATCCCTACATAGAGAATTATTACATTAAGATAAATGTATACGTATGTACACAGGCAAATTAAATACGTTTAACAAAAGAGTTCGCAACCCTTTGCTGTAAAAAGGTAGTCATAAAATGAAATGTATAATTTAGAAAGTTTTTGTTGAAATTTTATTGTTGACGACCTGTAACTTTTAAATGTAATCTTTTAGAAGGTGAATAAATATTAACCGTATACTTTACTTTCAAAAATCTAATGTCTCTACTACCCTATTCATTATTTATTATTACCTTTAAAAAATATAGGTATTATTCGATTTGTTTTCAGATAACATTGAGAATTAACTTCCTATCTTATATCTTTAGTAAGAAATAAGTTAGTCTGAAATTTGTGAAGGTGCATATAACCATTGTGAAATTACAACACTATTAAATGATAATTTGACTCACTCAGAATCACAATCTTTCATATCTTGTAACAACCTTTTTTTGTGGTTGTATTAAAAAGTACATTAATTTAAGAATCGTTCATTTATTTGGCGTAATATTAGAAAAGTTTTTAATTATTAATATGTAGAATTGAGAATGGCAATTTAATTTGCATTTCGTAGAACATATCTTTTGGGTGTAATATTACATAAATAGTTATAGTTCCCTTTCTTAAAAAATTGGATTGATATTATTGTATCCGCGCAACGCATGAAAACTTTTAGGGGGAAATACTCATTTGAGTTATTCTGAAAGTTTTTTTTCAATTCACTTGTTGCTAAATGTATAAGCATGCAGCATGTAGTTGTGGGGAATTTTCCCTAAATATTTGTGTAAAGTGCCATCGGTAGATGGTAAGTTATTTTTTTCTCATTATAGTTAAAACTAAAGCCTTTGCTTTTTTTAGGCACTTTTAATTACTCACTTTTACTTACTTTATAACACTTTTATATTTTATACGTTTACACCTTTTGCATACTTTAATAATGCATATATTTTTTAATTGTAATGGAATTAATTTTTAATTTTTACTTTTAAAGTACCATTTTTTAACTACCTTATTTTACTTGGTTTACATCATAAATCGCAATTTTTTTACATACTTAAAACTTCAAAGTAATGCATTGATTATTATGGATTCAAATTATTAAGAATAAATTATCAAGATAATTCCATTGGGGAGTAGCTGGTAACCTTAGATCTGGAGATTGCACCTCAATGATGTTATAATTATTTCATCCAGTTGACCGTTCCGTTTCATGTGTCACCAGTGGTAATTAATACATATACAGAACTGTTTAAAGGTATGATTTTTTAGTAATTAACGAATAGATTTAAGACTTTTCCATTACAATTGGATATTAAATAAACTTTAGTGTGTTTTGTAATTTTATTTTCATTTTGATTAATGTTGTATTATTATTAATAAACTTGGTTTAGCTGTTCCAATAACCTAACGTATTTTTAAAAATAGCTTGGCGCCCGAGGTATCATTTTATTGTTTTTATATTACATATTTTTCTTATTAATTAAGTATAAGTGATAATAATTAAGTAGATGAGAAGCACGCAGTATTTCAGGTATGTTAATTAAACTCAGTATATTAGAACTCTCCCTATCTCAATCTACCGATTGAGCCGACGGCAGTAGCGATTAATATTTGGTAATTTTTTATTAATTAAAATTATTCGATCAATTACAAATTGTTTATTACATCATCGCTTTTGTTTTAATATTATAAGTTGGCCCAGTTTTAGTGTTTATATATTTCGTCGCCTTTTTAATGTTACAATCTTATACACTAACTAGTTTGTTTTCGATTTGCAAAATCTTTTAGATCCGTGAAATTAGAATTATTGCCTATAAAGCTTCTATTCAACTCTTCTTCTTCAGGTGCCTACCTGTTCCAGACGTTGGCTACCATACTGGCTAGTTTAACCTTGTTTACAGCTGCTCGAAACAATTCTGCTGTTGTCATGGAGAACCATGTTCTTAAGTTTTTCAACCAAGAAATTCTTCTTCTTCCAACGCTTCTTTTTCCTATTACTTTTCCCTGCAATATACATTGCAGGAGATTGTATCTGTGTTGATTCCTCATGATGTGTCCCAAATATTGAAGTTTTCTTGTTTTTATCGTGTTTAGAATTTCTTTTTCTTTGTTCATTCTTCTAAGGATCTCGGTATTAGTTATATGTTCCGTCCATGAAACCCGTAACATCCTTCTGTATAGCCACATCTCATATGCTTCTATCTTTTTTGTTGTAGCCTCTGTCATTGTCCACGATTCCACTCCATACAACAATACTGATAACACGTTGCAGCGTAACATTCTTATTTTTGTATTCATCTTTAGATCTCGGCTTTCAAAGATTGATGACATTTTGATGAACACACTTCTGCTTTTTTCGATTCTGCTCTTAATTTCTTGTGAGTTATCCCATTGATCGTTTACAGTGGATCCAAGGTATATGTATTTGCTTACTCTTTTGATTGTCCCGCATTGTAGTCTCAGTTGTTTTGTGATGCTGCTTTTCTTGCTTATAATCATATATTTGGTTTTGTCGGTGTTAATTTCAAGGCCATATCTTTTACTGCTAGTTACTATTCTGTCCATTATTTGTTTTAGGTCTTGCATGTTGTCCGTGGATATTACTGTGTCATCAGCATATCTGATGTTATTTAGTCTCTGTCCATTTACCAAAGTTCCTTCTTGTGCATTCTCTAGATGCGTTCTGCGTAGATATTGAACAGTAGCGGTGACAAAACACATCCCTCTCTCACTCCCCGTAAAATCTCTATTGAGTCGGTTTGGTCTTCTTCAACTCTTACATACGCTTTCTGGTTCCAATGTAAGTTTGTTATTATTCTTATGTCTTTGTCATCTACGGCTATACTTTGTAGAATTTCTCTCATTTTTTCATGATGTACTCTGTCAAATTCTTTTTTATAATCCACAAAGCATGCATGGACATCGCAGTTCATATCCCTGCATCTTTGGAACAAAACCCGTACGCTGAACAATGCCTCTCGTATCCCCACTGCGTCTCTGAATCGAAATTGCGTGGGTGCTATCTGTTCTTCACATTTCTTGTATATTCTTCTATGAATAATCTTTAGAAACATTTTTAACATATGGCTCATTAGGCTGATTGTTCTGAAGTCTTCGCATTTTTTGGCTCCCGGTTTCTTTAGAATAGTTATGAACTCTGTGGGATATTACCCGTATTGTATATATGATTAAATATTTCAGTTAACCATTCCATTCCTTCATCATCCATAAGTTTTAGGAATTCTACTTGCATTTTATCTGGGCCTGGGGCCTTGCCGTTTTTTATCTGGTTTATAGTATACCTCACTTCAGAATTTAAGATGTCTGGACCTGTCTCTATTTTAAATTCTTTTAATGGTTTCTGTTCTGGTCTATCGTCTTTAAAAAGTTGTTCAATATATGTTTTCCATGTGTTCATAATATCGTTTTTATTGATTACTATTTTTCCGACATTGTTTATAAGTTTATTAGCTGGTCTCGATTTATATCTTCCAGTTGTTTCTTTAATTTTCCTGTATGTTAAAACTATCATGTTTCTCTTGAAGAAGTTCTATTTCTTCACATTTTTCTCTGATATCCTTTTCTTTTTCTTCTGTTATCTTTTGTCTTATAATTTTCTGTATGTCCTTATATTGTTGTATGTCTTTATTTTTAACACTTCTTCTTTTTTCCATTAGCTCTAGGATTTCATTGGTCATCCAAGATTTTTTCTTGGCTACTTTATCTTTCTTCAGTATTCCTTCTTTGATTTTTTCTACTGTCTCGTTTAGCTTATGGATTTCTTCTTCTACATTTGTAATTTCTGCTGATGCAATAAATCTACCAGCTAGCTCCTTCTCTATTTCTTCATCCCACTTTAGTGTTTTTTAGTTTTCTTATGTCACATCTTATATTCATGTTTCTCCTTTTTACTTTCTTCATTCTTATATTAACTTTTCCTACGACAGGGTTGTGGTCTGAATTAATATCTGCACCAGGGTAGGTTTTTACTGCGGTAACACTGTTCCTATATCGGTGGTTTACTAATAAATAATCGATTTGATTTCTCACAATCTCGCCTTCTGTATCCTTTGGTGATTTCCAGGTATACAATCTCCTTGGAGGGAGTTCAAAGAAGGTATTCATTACTGTTAGTCGCTGTTCTGCCGCAATAATACTGAGTCATTCACCTCTTTCATTTCTTTCTCCTAATCCGTATGGCCCAATATGTTCTCCAGTTTTTCCTTTTCCCACCTTTGCATTAAAATCACCCATTGTTATATTAAGGTCTTGTTTGGGTAATTTCGTCATTGTTTCTGTTATCATTGAGTAGAGTTGTTCAACTTCGTCATCGGTTTCATCGCGTGTTGGTGCGTACACTTGAATGATGTTAACTGGGATTGGGTTACTTGATATTTGAAGGAATAGCAATCTATCCGATATAGGTACAAAATTTACTACGGCTCTTTCGATATTTCACTCCACTATTATTCCCACTCCGTTTCGATATTCTCCATTTGGTGTTCCGGAGTAGTATACTCTGTACTTCTCGATGTTTATCTGTCCTGAGCCTGGCCATCTCATTTCGCTTATACCCATAATGTTTATATTCGTTCTTTCCATTTCTTGTATGGTATTATTTATTTTTCCTGCCTGTGCCATTGTTTTGACATTCCACGTGGCTATTTTAATAGCTGTTTTCTTTCTGTTTGCCGCCGTCATATTGTATTTATTAGCTACTTTCAATGCATTCCCTCCCGGAGATCCGATTGGGGGAATTGTGACTCCGGAATACTTTGTACTGAAACTAGTCATTATGATGTACTAGGGATATCCTTACGGATCTTTACTGTTGTCATTTCCGGTTGCGTTCAACATTCTATGTCGTTGACCAAACTTTGGTTCATCCGCCTGTCCCTAGGACAAGAGAGTGCCCTGACCTGAGTTTTCTCACAGGGGGATCGTTTATACCGACGATCATTCGATCTGCTTGGTCGGGGACTGCTTATTCGTCAGAAAAATCTGCTTATTTCGCAGCTACCCTCTATATCTAGCACTATTCACTATCCGCCACCTGTGACCCCGCTGGTAGCCTGCATCACAGCCCCAGCTATTCAACTCTGTTAACAATTAACTAGTTATTGATTCAAAATGTGTAAATATTTACTGATGAAACTTGTTCGAAAGTGTAAACTTCTTCACGCTGTTTAAACTATGCCAAGTTTATGCTAGTGACACGTAGTATGTAACATTAAGAAAATGTAATTATGCGTTAGATTTGTTTTAACAATTGAATTACTCGGTACCTGACATGTGAAAATATTTAAAATTTCCCAACATGTGGGGTGCAACATACTGCATTACTTTTTTAAATAAAAGTTCTAGCATTGAAATTCATGGAATAGAATTTATAGATTGTGGATATTTGGGTTGGAAAGCTCAAATTATCTACATTAGGCAACGTTTAGAAAAAAACGACGTGACATCAAATTTTAATTTCAGTGGTAGTAAGGGGGTATTCTAGCCTCCGCGCAGAGCGCCCCGGTGTAGTTTTTAATTCCAGCCCCTGGAGGGTATGCAACCGTGGACCCGTATCTTAATTTTCAATCCCTTGGCCGCAGCCATTTAACAAAATTCGCGTTAATGGTAATGAAACACAGTTTTTAAAATTTCTTAACAAAGCAATACTAAACATGGACGAGATTGATTGTCCGTCGATTAAAAAGAGGAATAGAGAGGTATAGTTGTTTAAACCATAACATCAAAGCGTCAATGCGCGTTATAGAAAACGCATTAAAATATTACTTACCACAGTCATTAATTCGGACTGGATCTTTTGCATTGCATCACGTAACCTCTGGAAACGCTCCAGTTCAAATGCCGTTATGGCTTCACCACCAACTACGCGCTTAATAATGCGATAGTACATTTCCATCGGACATCAATCCACCCTCGAAAATAATTAAAAGAGCCCAAATTGTTGAGCGTGACATTGTAGCACAGCTTTAACATACGACGTATGAACTGTAAATGAACTTAGAGCGTGATTAATCGGCTTATATAGGCATAATGTAATTACTCAGGCTTTTTACGTGAACAAGTTTAAACAGTAAAAATAAGGTACGTAAACAAGGTCAACATCGCAACTACATTTTCAAGGTCCTTTCACCTTACACGTAATTTCCTAATTAAGTGACTTTCTCGAGATTTATTGTAGCTAACGCGATATTATGAATTGTAAATTAAAGCAGGTCAGCATTTTAGAACTGAATTTTAAAATCTTATTTCTATGCGCTGTTTCCAAGTCAATATCTTAAAACGCTCAGCCAGTGTTTGCATATGTAGGATATTGAAGCAAGATTTAGACATTGGTAGCTAAAACAAAACACAGTAAAAGTTTTTGATATGCGTATATTTCTCGGAGCAGAAGTCTGCCAAATGGTATCCGTCTTAGTAACCTTTAAAAAATTAAGATAGAGTAATGTGATCATTCCGTTTTACATGATTTAACATGATTCTTATTAGTGTTTGCGTTCAATCAATAGGAAACCCTAAAGTGTTTTACTACAGGTTAGTTTTAGTAAGGTACAAATTAAATTAAAACAGTAATTATGGAATGAAAGTTGATTTTTGCAAACTGTAAGTCATTGACAGCTAAAACAAGCACAGTTAAGGTTTTTGCTATTCGCATATTTCTCGGAACAATGGTTTTAATAAATTTAAAATGGTAGTCGTCTTAATAACCTTTAAAACATTGAGACAGAGTGTCATTTTATACGTTTTATCGGTTTCTTATCGTTATTTGGATTCAATCAGTTAATAACCTTTAAAACATTGAGACAGAGTGTCATTTTATACGTTTTATCGGTTTCTTATCGTTATTTGGATTCAATCAGTTAAGTCTTAAATTGTTTTACTACACGCTTGTTTTTGTAAGCTGTAATCTGAATCAAAACGGTATTTTTGAATTGAAAGTTGGGTTTTACAACCTGGGAAGTTATATCAAAGTAGTATTTTTGAATTGAATTTTAAAACCTTATTTCTATATGTAAGATTTTGATGGAAACTGTTTTCAAATCAACATCTTAAACTTTCATTAAGTGTTTTACATTTAGGGAATATTGAAACAGTATGTAGACATTGACAGCTGAGACCAGGGTTTTCGTTTTCTCGGAACAAAGGTTGTAATAAATTTAAAAAATGGTATCCGTCTTAATAAACCTAAAACGTTCAGATAGAGTAATCTGATCATTCTCATTTTATACGTTTTAACATGTTTCTTATCAATGTTTGGATTCAATCAATCAAAAATCTTAAATTGTTTTACTACAGAATGGTTTTTGTATCACCTCGAAAATATTCACTTTTAAATTAATGATTAGGGAAAGCAGATAGATAGTAAACAAAAATGTAATTACCAAATCATGCAACCAGATCAAACAATGATGATGAAGAAACTGGTTTAATAAATAAAAATCATGTTTGTTCTGTGGTGTTTGAGATTGATTTCATTTGATTGCTCCGGTTGAATTGCAATTAAAAAAGATCTTATAAAATTCGATTTAGTTATAATTTTAATGCCCCGTCTTCAAAAACACGCTTCAAGTAATGACTATGAATGCCTCAAATGTAATTATGCAACATGTCGCGTTAATAATTTTAATGATCATCTTAAAAACAGTTCAAATAATGAAGTTGAAATAGCGTAAACCATTGGTATGGTCAACATTAGATTCTATCCATTACCTGAATATAAAAACTATGTTTATGTTTTCATTTAAATCTTATCAAATCAATATCTTAAGGATGAATTTTAATGTTGCTTCTATAAACAAAATGCTTTGGTAGAAGTTGTTTTCACATCAGCGTCTTAAAATGTATTTCTATATTACTTGGCGATTTAAAATTGGATTGTAATTAAAATCTGTTTATGAATGTGATTAAGATACTGTACATGATTTTATAAAAGTCGATCTAATTACAAGGCTTAAAACATCTTATTTGTATTTCGAACACCCCGCATCTTTTACGTAATAGATAATTAGAAGGTTTTTCCCAGACATGTTAGAGGTATTTCAATAGCGAAAGTTTGTTATTGCTGTTACACAAGCGTGGGGATTCAGAAAATATTGGAAGTGAAGGTCAACTTGTTTTCCTTTTACGTAATTGGTGCGTTTTTCCCAGACACGCTAGAGATATTTGAGTTGTGAAAGGATGTTATTGTTGGTTACATAATTGGGAAATCTAGAAAAATAATCACTGTATCTAAATGGTTGGGGAAAACACTTTTTAGTTTCGGGTATCTTGTTTAAAACTCCGTTCAGCAGCTGCGTGAGCATCCATTTCCGTTCCTTACTCTTTTATTTACATCTTAACCCACAGACTTTAATTTTAGATATATATTTTAACCTATAATACACCATACCGGTAAAGCTATTTTGTTATTGTATAGACCTTTTTTACTAATTTAACTGTAAACGTATGCCAAACTCGACTAAAGTGCCACGCATTCATTGAGTGGTACTACAAATGGCCAGTGTGTGTGTGTGTGTGTGTGTGTGTGTGTGTGTGTGTGTGTGTGTATCTCAACGTATCATTAGAAACGCATTGCTTTGTGTGGATTTTTGTCGGCCCCAATTACAGTGTTCAACAGGTTGCATGTTAAAGTGAAAATTCAAGTGGTTTATTGGATCACCACCATCTCAACTTGTTCTAAACCTATTGTAAACTTTCACTCGAGGACAGAGGAAAAAGAAGCGGTAACTGAAGATCTCATAGATAAGGAGGAAATTGCTGTTAATACATGAGATGTGTTTTATGTAATCTTAAAAATAGTATTACTTATAATAAATTATTAAATGTTCTTTATCTTTTTATTACTGGTAATAACCTAGATAGAAGTATTTTTTTTGTATTTAAATACACATTTAAATTCTAAAAACGGCAGTATGTATCGCTATTACCCTAAAGCTGATAATGTTTGAGATACAGGTTGTTAAAGTTTCAAAAATAAGTTAGACAGACAGGAAAGGACGTTTAATTTGAAATTACAGAAACAAAAGTATTAGTCATTTGAATGAAAAACGGTTTAAATGAGGTGCTCAAATTGAGATCCTCCCATTTCTTGACAGTAAGCCAACCTTTGCTTGAATTCTCGCTTTTTTAAGTATCAGAGTATCAGGTCGAATAGCTCTAATTTAATCACGAATTCTATCTTTCACGTATACTGTCGACTTTAAATTACCCCACAAAAAGACATTCAGTAGAGTAAAATTTGGTGACCTAGCTGGCCATTCGATAAACCCCTTTCTCCTAATTCATTGATTTGGAAATATTTCGCATCATAATGGGGAGTAGCTCCATCTTGCTAGTTCCATAAAGCTTCATTTGGTACGTGGGGGAACACCGTGATTAATTTTGGTACTGTTTACTGTCTTAGTGTATGAAAAACAGGCTGAGGATTCTGTTTCCAATAATATCCGCTCATAGGTTAACCTTTTGAGGAAATTGAGTATGGGCTTCCATCCACCAGTGAGTATTTTGGTTACACCGGTCCATTGTGTGTTCGCAAAATTCTAATCTCCGGGAAGGGTTATCCTCATTTAAGTTCTGAGCTATATTGATTTTGTAGGGGTGCCATTTATGTTGTTTCATGTAATTTAAAACTGACCTGAGACTGATGTCATGATTGGAGTCTAAAGTTCAATAACCATAGACATATCTTATTTTTGAAAGTTTAACGACCTGTATCTCAAAAATTATCAGTTGTAGGGTACTGCCGTTTTAAAATTTAACTATGCATTTAAATATGATATAAAGAATACAGGTTTCTATTTAGAAATAAAAATTGGATGACATCATCAGTCGTCATAATGACTTCATCATTTTTGCCTAAACGTTGCCTAACCTAGATAATTTGACGTTTCCAACCCAAATATCCACACAGTACATACAAGAACCAGTATATAAATAAAATGCTCATGGACGACCAGAAAACAAACATCGAACAGGAAACCTTCTATGTAGTAATTTTACAGTTGGTAATGAACAAAAGAATCGAACTTAATGAAAGAGTACATTGCACTCATTACTATAAAAGGCATCTAAAAATCATGCCAAACAAAAAAGTTATTTATGTGTAAACTGAACTCAGTTTTGGCAGTACGTGAACGCGTCTTCTAAACATAACATTTTTTCACAAATTTCACATACGTACATATTTCATAATCTTCTGAACACGGTTACGGGGACAGAAGTCACATCTTCGCAGCTGGATGGGCATTCGTTTCTTCGTACAAGGTTCTTTGTGTTCTCCTCTGATCTTATGCAAGGCCATTCTGATTTCGCGAAGTAATCTAAAATTGCCGATCTTTGCCATTTGATAATCATTTATTATTTCAAATCCCAATTTGCGAAAAAACTTCTCTTTTCAGAATTAATCTATTATTTTCAGGATGGATTATTCGGGAATTGATAGCAGTAGTATTTATCATCGAAAAAAACAAAGTGAGAGACCATCGGATGGTATTGCTACATACGCTGTATGTTGCGAACAATTCATTAACTGTATCCACTCTTCCAATTGTTAAATTGTAAAATGAAATTATCTCACGTAGTTTGTCTTGGTAATCATATACAGTGTAATCGTGATGACAGGTTGACAAAAGGAGAACAACCTTACCTTTTTTCGAAATACGATAGTGAAATTTTCTTGAAAGCCAAAATTTTCATTCATCGATTTCATATGTTCAAAAATTTGTTATGGATTTCCCGTTTATTCTTCCGGATTGTGCTGACTCCAGTTAGACCATGATTTTTGCGGAGCTTCTTAAACCAGTAACAACTTGTGTACAAATTATCACAGGTGATAATTCCTGCAGGTGCTATCATATGGAATGACGAGGCTTTCTACAATAGCAGTAGGACTATTACATCATACGGAAAATCAGGTTGCCTACCAACGTAGACTACTCAAGTAATGAGTCCGAACATATACCAAGACCTGAAATTTGATGCCATGGTTAACCAGGTTATTCATCATGTATTCCAGAAATAAACATCTGCCTCTAAAAGCATCTAATTTTTCGTCAACAGTCAAATATTGACAAGGTGAATAAGTATTTTTGCAACTCTCAGTGAATTTTTCTGTTCTACTTCTAATGGGCGCAAGCTTGTCAATTTCACGTATTTGTTATCAAACTCCAAACATGTGAGTAAAAATTCGAACCATCTTTATGCCATAGTTACTCGAAATATCTAAACAGCGTTTCTGTCAGTACTCCACAAATCCTTTAATAGTAGTTTCTGAAAACTTCTGCTAAATACAGTAGTCCGGGTACAGTTCTCAATTCTAAATTATTTGTAGGTTGATAAGAAGACTTCTCCCATTCATGTAACTTTTCCACAATTCGCCGGTACACCTCTCAATACCATCTACCATTTCTTCACTGATGAAGATAAGAAAACGCTCAAGGGGATTTTTTACCTTCCAACTTACTTGTATATATGTAGGTATAGAAGGTTATGCAATCGACTTTGTTTTCACTATCGCTAAGTCGACTTATTTGCTCATTTTACGTTTGGTCAAGTTTTGTCAAGATCGGCCATGATGTCTATGTGTGTACGTGTGTGTGTACGTGTGTGTGCGTGAGTGTGTGCGTGAGTGCGTGTGTGTGTGCGTATGTGTGTTAACCTGCTAACCTCTCCTCATACGGTGGGGTGAATATAGGGGGGCTGGAGTGACACAGTTCTATATGACTTGTCAAACATTTTCTAAAGAATAGTCGGATGACACGATTTAACGTTACGGAATTATGAGAGTTGGTGGACAAATGTAAAGGTTTAAAATAGTCAAAACACATCTTAATAATAACAAAAACTTCTTGAACCGACTATATCATCGAGTTCTGGAGTGCACTATAGCATAAACGCCAATGAATAATTGTTATGAATTATCCCTCGTACATCAAGTAAGCTTTTATTTACTCTGCATTTCACAAGGTAACTGAAATACTATTCAAATCGTTAAATGTCAAATTATTTTTATGAAATACTCTGTATTTCAAGTTGGATAAATTATTTACTTTATTTACAAAACAAAAAAATACGTCCGTGGATAAACGGTAAACATTAATGAAGTTATTATAAGTTTTGTTATAAGATTAATAATAATTTTTAATTAATGAAGCTATTCACTCTACAATACTCGTCAAATAATTGATATGAAACGAAGGCGACCTATCAGTTTTGGTTTTGAGTGATCAGGAGACAGAGGATCGGTGAATGGGGCAAAGTTTATCTAATAACAGGATCATATTTATGGCGTTTATGGCCTTTAACAGCTTTGAAAAATTTGAAAAAAGCAAAATTTTCTTATTTTATTTTTTCTGGGCTTCTTATTGAAGATGTCACTTTTTCTACTCTATTAGATTTTGCTAACTAAAATTCTGTACGACGGACGTTTCGTTTCTGAGTAACCATCTTTGTTTTTTCAAATACCAAAAAAAAATTTGCCAACACTTTTTATACCATTTTCCCTTACAGATTCATACATACATGCATATGTTTCTTGTAAAATTTTTGAAAAAAAAAATTTTTTTTTATGGCAAAATGAGCTACAAAAAATTACCCAAAATATTAAATTAAGTAAAGTTTACAAAAAATAGGTTGTCACCTTTTGAACATAAATAATTCTTTCCTACTGTTTTGAATCCAAAACATATGATAGCGTATCTGGAGTAATTGTGTTAAATGCAGCCGTAAGGAGTCTTAATAATTGTTTATTTTCAAAAATTTGAGAATACACTTGATTTTTTATGTAATCCCAGAGAAAAGAGTGTAGAGGTGTTAAATCAGGGAACCTTGCTGGCCAAGATACGGTTGAACGAGTGCCAATCCACCTTTCGGAAACTGATTAGACAAGTAATCACGAAGAATTGCTGCATTATGAGCTGGAGCACCATCTTGTTGGAACCAGAAAGTCTGTACAACTGCCAGTGGTAAATTAGATAGCTCCTCAACAACATTACTTTCTAGTAAATATACATAACGTTGCGAAAAATTCCTACTCACTTGTTAAAACCGAAACGATGTTGGTATCTAGAAGATCTGTTTAAACGTAAATTTTTCTGCGCAATAATGCGTATTGCGCCTATTGAAAATACCGTGATTGGTTACCATACTCTCATCTGAACAGATTATTTTGATGGAGAATTCGGAAAATTGCATCGTCACCTGGCCTAAGTCCCTGGCAAACTCTGAATTTGTAAGAGTTCCTCTTTCAAAATAAAATGGGCAATCGATTTAGATACACTAATGTTGCGATCAATGTTTCTTACGGAAGTTACAGGGTTTTCTATAACAGCTTGTAAAACACTACTTTCACTTTCAATATTGAAGCGTTTTTTACGACTTATTGTAGGTTTATTCAAAGAACCGTAATCTTTCAAATTGATTACTAGTCTTATAAAATAGATTTTCCATGTTGTTTTTTCTCTGGGTATCTATATACATGTTTTCAGCAGTAATACAATTTTTCCGGTACAAAATGTCGATTGCAACATATTAAACTTTTCTTCGTTTGAGTACCTGTCAGCATCCATAGTTAATAAAAAAAATACTAAACAAGAAACAAGATAGATACTGAACAAAAGAGTAGTAAAAATTACACTCATTGTAGACATTGTTTTCAAAGGCTACTTGATCATTCGTCAATCGTTTTGGATTCAACTGTAAACTGGAAGATTATTTGTAACTAATTCCATTATAAAAAATACTGTTTTCAATCGCTACTTGATGAATAAAATATCGATACTAATCAAGAGGCTTTTTTTTTGTAAAACTTGCACATATGCTATATGGGTGAATTTGTAATAAAAAATGTTATCACAATTTGTTTCACCTGTTTAAAAAAAACAAAGGTTATGATGGTCAAAAACGAAACGTCTCACAAAATTTTAGTTAACGGCGTCTAGTAAACGAGAAAAAGTGGGAATGCAAAAGTGCTTTCCGTTTTTTAATATTTCCTGTAATAAGCCCGTCGTAGGAAGATGTTCTAAGTATTCTCGACGCGTACCTTGCTTCCCTTAGTCCTTTAGCCACACAAATACTTTTATTTATTCCAAAGCACCTACACAAACCAAAGTTCACTTATAATTTGACTTAATTAGCGGTACATACATTTTAGTAACTGTACTTTATTATTAAAGTACCGCAAAAATTGTACTTTTTCCATAAAACTAAATTGTCATTACTTAATGTTACTTTAATCCTTAATTGTAACCTTTTAAATTTCACACTGGTTGCTGTATTGCCTCCAAGCCTGAATTTTTCAAATTTGACAAAATTGTTTACTACATCTTTAACAATTTTTAACAAACATTACTACTGACGAAGATAACTGTAAGTGTTATCGAAACGTTTAGATTGTATAATTTAAAGTACACCATTAAAAAATCCCAAAAAAGATAAGTATTTTATTATCAATAATGCAATTGTTTAAAGGTCAATACTTTTAAGGGCATCAACTTTTAACTAGAAATTTTTCTAAATAAACTTTAATTGCATTATGAAAGAAAGCGTATTCCGTAATTCCGTAAATTTCATCGGACTCATGCTCTAAAGACTTACTTCCCAATAAATTAGAATTTGACACTATTCTTAATGAACAGTACATTAAAAATGTGCTTGTGTCCGCATCATGCGTTATAAATGCTACTTTCAGAGGAATATATTCAAATCTCTCCCTTGACGTCAGTTTAGATCGTTATAATCACTCAACGTTACTAAATAAGTCAAGAAATTTTCTATTACACTCTTACGAGCGGTATTTGTCTTTGAACTCTTGTATGTCGTATTTGCGACGTAAAATTGCGAAAAAATAGCTACACGATTTATAGTAATTGAATGCATCCGCAGTGTTTGGCATTGTTACGGACGTTAAGTAGGATGACACATATTTGTTCTTTGTGGGAGCTTCTAGAACACGATGCTTTTCCTGTAAATCATTCGGGAACAATTATTTCAGTGCTGCAAAATCACGGAAAAGGCGTACATACGCAAGAACGTACGTCATGTGCGTCTTATCTTTATAATGTTTGTTTTACCGATAAGTACTTCGAAGATCAGTTGGTTTTCCAACAAGATGGAGTCCCTCCTTAGACCATTTTCTTGTTCTTAAACAAGTTGTAGTTAACATTGTTATGCCAGTTTATTTTGTAATTAACTTTTGTAATAAGTCGCTTAATTCATTAATGATTGGTAATATTTCGTCAAAACCCCAAATTTTTATTGGTCAAATTTTCACAGCTGACATGTAAATAGAATAGTAAAAAAAATTAACTTATGCTTCATGTTTGACAGAAAAAGTCATGCATGCAAGTACGCTAATATTCATTGAAAACTACGTTTAATTTTAAAATTTTAATTACAAATATTCAAATGATGATTGTCGAAATTCGTTAATGTTATATTTATGGAGCAGGCAATATGTAGGTTACTTGGTTAAGTACCTAGAGTTTTCCTTACAATTCTATTGTTGAAAGCGTATATTGCGAAAGTAGTAGGGAATTAATTGCTTTCTGTTTTGAATATATTTTATTTCATTTAAAAACCGCCTTTGTAATGCAGAAAGATATTCATACATATTCATTTGAACTGAATATTGATTAGTACTGCGGTTTCAAACCAAAGGCAGCCGACTCCATTTTACACTTTATAAGAGTGAAAATTCTTATAACTTTTCGCCCTACTTTTCGATAATATTTATATTTTTATTTTTTTACTTTTTAAATCAGTTTCTTTTTAAATTAAGTTTCAGCACATTTTTCATTGCTAAATTGTATTATTTCTAATTATACATTTTATTTAGTATAAATGAACAAAGTTTAATTAACTCCCTTAATATGAACAACCAGACTAAATTTTTCTTTTAGTCTAATAATATAATTAGGATATCGTTTTATTTATTTATATCACAGTTGACAGTTCTTTTATCTATAAAGTATTGTTAAAACGACCAATAATGTACTCAAATAAAAATTATTTAATAGGTAAATAATTGAAATACATAACACGCCTATATAAATGAATTTTTATACATAAACACACGCAGTACAACCGCCTTCTTTCACACCTTCGTTAGAGATGCCGCTCCATCTTTCCTCCATACTCCGCGCTTCCCTTCTCGCGTAACAGTCGGCCTTCCTAAAACAGTAATGACCTCATTGCTAAAATTAACTTACAAGAAGGTATGATAGGTATTGCCCATCTGCATCCGTGTACGCCTCATCACCATTTACACTGTCGCATTCATCATGTCACATTCTCTTTGTCACATTCATCTTGTCGCATTCATTTTGTCACATTCATCCATGCATGGGTACCAGGTTAAAGAGTCAACCGTAACATTCGCCTGAAAGCGTTTATAACCTCTAAATCCTTTAATCGCATCGATTATGTACCTATCATTAGGTAAGACCCTCTCTACTCTATAGGGTCCGTCAATTTTATTCACCAATTGGTTACTTACCTTGGCATCCGTCATGCCAGTAGCTGCAGCTCGCTATAACACCAATTCACTTACCTTACTCTGCGCCTTTTAATATGACGTGAACTCGGCATGGGGGTGGGAGTATCCAGAGCTCGAGCTTTGACATAAGGTGCTTGCATTCGTCTAGTCACCCGCCTTAAGTTAAGGGCCGCCGTACCACGATTTGTTTGTAATTGGTCCGTACTAGAAGTACTCGCATCAAGGTCGTCACCCAGACGCTTTCCCTCCTGGGTGTGTGAGAAAGGTCTTACGCCGCTGGATCCAACCTGATCCTCTGGGTTGTGTCAATCCTACCCTTACCACTAGCTAGAGTTTCACCCTCGTTATCCAGGTCAGTTACCACCGTGGCGGTAATAGAACATCAACTGGGCAAGGGGAGTACCCAGAACTCGAGTTCATCGTGTTATCAATGCCCCAATTACTTCGGAGAGGTGTTCGTCTCGCCTATTTTCCACCTGGATACTTGCGGTCAACACCTTGACTTTGCCTTTACGCCTCGCCATTCGACGTTTGCACGTGCCTTGTGCCTCAACAATCCCCTCGTAACGCCAGAACTCGGTCACTACTTATCCGCCATGGGTACCCAAAATCACCAAAATCTCTTTTGATCTCGAGAGTGCCGCCGTGGACCGTAAAGTCTTTGTAGGTTTCGCCAGTACATACTTGGTGAACCCGTCCACCAACATGACTATGTACACATACCCCTTGGTGCTCTTAACACAAGGATTTAAATGGTCAATATGGACTGTGTCGAAGGGTATCGGACGTCTTTCAATGAGATGCAAGTGCCCCTCGCCTCGCCCAGAATTACCTTTTTTTTTCAAACGCACACCGCAAGCACGATTTCACATACTTTATCATGAACTTGATCATTTTAGGAAACCAATGAGTCTCCTTCCCACGCCGGGGTGACCAATGCCATCATAATGTCGCCTCGCCAGACTGTAATTCGCCAGTGTTGGTATGTACAGTCGATCGCTGCTTGAGGTAATTTTGTAAAGTCTGTGGCCCTTCGCCTTATAGTTTGTCTTGACGTCCTTTTCCGCCACGCCTGAACCCAACGCAGTTATTAGCTGTTGCGCATTAGGGTTTTGTAATTGCATTTTAAACAACCAATCAGACTCCGTCATCGCCACCACATTAACGCTTACACAACTGGTTTGTGCTTTTCGCCTATGGGGTTTCGATTAAATGCACCGACATGATGCATCTTTTCGCCAGCACAATATTCCACCTCCAGATCATAGTCCTAAACAGTCACCCACCACCAAACCTTCGAGGGACTAAATCTATTTTCGAAAGAGTCGCCCTTATCGCCACCATCTTAAATTTTACGCCAATCAAATACACTGTGAAAAGCCCAACGCTCTCCACCACAGATAAAGTCTCAAGTTCATAGCTTACACCTGTTCGGTTAAGGTAGTGATTCGACTGAAATATTATCTGCTCACCGTGCAACGCCTTCGCCTTTTCACCTCTGTACCAACAAAGCACCTAAACCCCACTTACTAGCTTCAGTATTCTCCTCAGTTTATGCCTCACTGTCATACAACGCCAAAATTGGTCTCAACGCCATCGCCTCTTTGAGCTGGTTAAAAGCCTCCTGCTGTTGATCGCCCCAAGATCACGCCACTTTTTTCTTGGTTAGAGGTTTTGATATGCGGGAGAAGTCTTTTACCAACCGCCTGAGATAATATACCAGTCCCACGAATTGTCGCACGTTGCGAACTACAGTGGGCGTAGGGAGGATTGTAGCGCCTCTATTCGATGCCTCCCTGGCCGAACGCCATCAGCACTAGCCTCGTTACCTAATACTCCACCTTTATCGTTGAGAAAGAGCATTTGTCCAACCTCAATTTCACGCCCGCATCCGCAACTCGTTGTAACACCTTGTCAAGTACACTTAATCCGTCCTGTACCAGACAGTATTAGCAAGTCGTCCATATACACCAACACCTCGCCATGCCGAAAATATATATCGCCACCTTTCGATGAGTGATTCCACCCTCGTTAGTTGGTGTCTCTTCTCCCATTGGATGAACGATTCTTTGAAATTTCACACCAGCGCCATTTCTCGCCGATCCGCCGCCATATATGATGCTCTCAGTATGTAATTGTGCGCCCTGGTGCTTACAGGCCTCTCGTTCAACCTGCCCGCCACCAAACCAACTTCATACCGCTGATGCTCTCCTGCCTCAACCGTAAGTCGCCCTCAAATGCACTAATGTCACCGTCATCAGTCAGCAACGCCTTGCCATCCTGGTGTCTGGAGAGCCACCTGCTCAATAAGCAGTTCTACACGCCCCATATCTACATCTTTCACCAATGCATTGATGGGTAATTGTGTCCCATCAATCTTGGCGATAAATAATAATAATGCCAGCACTTGCCGCCTCCAATCTCTTGAGCACCACGCTTTCACTATGTCGCGTTTTGATTAATCCCAAGCGCCTCGTCAGGAAATAGTTGTACAGAACCTCGGGTGTAGCGCATCTCGCCGCGTACACGTTCGCCTTGTACGCCTCTGGTAAGTCGTACACGATGCAAGAAACAGCATTCTCGCCTGTGATGCCGATTAGAGCACGCCACCTCGTCTCGCCTGTTCATCACGTCCTTAATCATGGCACCGAAATTATTCCCTAAAGAGAACGCCTCCTTTAGCACACTAAGTCACTCCTTCCATTCGTATTTAATACGACCGAGACGGTATAACCACCTCTTCCACGCTCCGCCTTTTAAATTCTTTATTCGTACTGTAAAAGTTACCTACATAGGGGGATCTATAGAACATAGAATAGGTACAATTCTAACCACTAGCAAAACTCCAATTCGTTCCTTCAATCTTAGAACCAAATTTTTTGTCTTTGAAGAGATCAAACCCTCCTCCTGAAATGTGTGGAGAATAGTATCCGAAAAATGGATGTCGCATTCCTGTAATGAAGTGAAATTGGCCTTACGTTATGATACAAATTTAAAGTATAAAAACTAAGTGTTTAGTTGCGCAAGACAAAAACGAGAAAACATTATTTTCACTTCATTCCAACCTATTCCAAAACATAAATGCGTGAATTTATCTAAACTTTATTCTATAAATATGAAATCAATGCATATTGGATCCAATAAAAAAAATTAATTCAATTTCACAGAGTAACCACTTAACAAGCAAACTTGCCAATGTAAATGTTATTCATAGAATAACGTCTAAAAATAATAAATGCTCTGTTAGTCAAAATGGTTGAAAAAATTGAACCCCCCAAGAAAACCGAAAAATATTTCTAAATTCGCAGAGACCCGTCGATTTTTGTTCTTGGGTGAGCTTTTTGTACAATCAATCCCCCTAGCAACCCAAACTTTAAAATTCCAAATTGCAACTACCCCACTTAAAGCCCTTTTCATTGCGAATACTGTAATGTGTTATTTATAGAATCGCTTGAGATTTGACAGAATTATTGGCGAAAAACGAAAAGTTCACTAGCCAACGTACGCATTGTGATTTATACACAAATGCCCTGTTTCTTTTAAGTTTTTTATGTCCTACACACCACTCATCACCTATTTTAAATGATGTATCGATCAATTTACAAAAAAGTCATAAATAAAAAAGCTTCAGCAAATAATAAACAAAATCTGTGTAATGTATTGCTCAAAATGACCACCGTTAACTTGCATACAATAATGCAACCTGTTTTCAAATTCTACTCGAACATTACACAAGACATACGCTGTTATTAATGGGCATTCTTCTACAATTCTCTGACGTAGCACTTCTAGTGTTTCAGGCTGCGTGGCGTACACTTGTGATTTTAACACAGGAAAAAGTCCAAAGGGGATAGATCCGGAGATCTTGATAGCCATTCGACGGTACCTATTCTGCCAATCCAATGCTCCTGGAAATGGTCATCCAAAAATTGCCGCACAGCAACAGAATAGTGGGGGGGGGGGGCGCTGCATCTTGTTGGAAAGTTATTTCATTTTCTATTAAATTGTAGTCACTTTCTAACAACTCTGTTATCATAGGATTAATTTTACCAATAATTCTAAATAGGCTTTTCCATTACCTTCAATGAGAAATGGTCCAACAATATGGTCGCCCAAAATTCCTCCCCAAAAGCTCAATTTTGCAGGAGTCTGAGTATGAAATTTCCTGATTAGTAGGATTAGTATCACGCCAGTAACGACAATTGCGTCTATTCACTTTGCCATTCAAGCTAAATGTGCATTCGTCGGAGAAACATGTATTGTAGGGAAGATTTCGGTTTAATAGAAGTTGTTCACCAAAGTATTCGCAAAATTGGTTACCGCGATCAACGTCATCTTCATGTAACTCTTGAGCCAGCATTATCTTAAAGGGATGTGGACACTGGAAGGGAATATGCCAGAAGCTTGAGATACAGCTTTAATCGACTGCTTATTCTCCATATCTACGTAACCCAATACTGTCACGTCAACTGCTTCATTTCGAATTGGGCCCATTACTTCACGTTTCTTGTTCAAAACTGAACCCGTTGCAGCGAACTTGTCCCTCAGTTGTTTAACGTACTGATGGCTTACGTTTTTTCTGCATGATACGAAATTCGTGCTGTCGATTTAGCGCAATCATGATTTCGATAATGAATTGCATCAATTTCTACCCTATCCGCGCTAGAGTAAACCATTTCAAAAACACGTTTACACTTTCAATAGGCTGAAACTAACGGTGCCGTGGTCACAAGCAAAAAACTTTGACTTTTTTTGTGACAGTGCCATTTTGTTATTTTAAAAAGAGATAATGGTTGAATTCGTATAAACTTTTCTTTTAGTTTGTTTTAGCTTTTTTTGTAAACTGATCGACACATCATTAAAAAATATCTGGTGTGGAACATCACACGACCTTCCAATCTGTAAAATCAAAATTAAAAGAAATGAAATAGTTTAAAACTTCATGAGAGACAGAGGTCAATAGACACCTAGATGCTAACTTCAATTGAAAGAAATGAAATAATTTTAAAAGTTATTATTAATTTTATTAAATACATAAATAAAATTAATAAAAGTTTACCTCGAGTAGGATTTGAACCTACGACCTGTACTTTGCTAGAGTACCGCGCTAACCAACTGCGCCATCGAGATTCAAGCCCCAATCGATGTAAATTTTGTTTCTATGTATGTTGAACTGATGTACATTCTAAATATAATGAAATTACAATCAACTTACTTATATTAATGGAATGTGAGCCTGCAATATCGCAAGGATTCACACAAACCAAAGCAACTTGACTAATGTTAAATTATTATAAGTTTTGTTATGAACGGATAAGTACAAAAGTAAATTTGTAATTAATAGTATAAATTATGTTATTAGGAGTAAAAGTGATACTTTATGTGGCGAAGCTGAATGTTTATTTTGCCGAACGATGTGAGGCAAATAATTCAGCTGAGCTACATAAAGTCACTTTTACTTCGAATAACATATGCTTTTTTATCCGCAGACGTAAAAATAATTGGTAAAGATCGAAAGGAAAGATCAAACATAATTATCAGGTAAAAGAATAAGATAATCAGGACGCTTTGCAAGTAAACGCTTTGCAAGTCATGAAACCATAACAACGCACATTTAATAAGCACATTTGGTAAAAATAAAAATGCCTAGGCACAAAAGTATAACTTTTACTCCATGTCTAAAAAGTAAAACTTTTACCATTGATATTGAATCATAAAAGTGTCACTTTTATGACGTTTGCGGATAATAGTATATTATGTTATTAGGAATAAAAGTGATACTTTATGTGGCGAAGCTGAATGTTTATTTTGCCGAACGAAGTGAGGCAAATAATTCAGCTGAGCTACGTAAAGTCACTTTTACTCCGAATAATATATATTTTTTTATCCGCAAACGTAAAGATAATTGGTAAAGATCGAAAGGAAAGATCAAACATAATTAGCAGGTAAAAGAATAAGATAATCAGGACGCATTGCAAGTAATGAAACCATAACAACGCACATTTAATAAGCACATTTGGTAAAAATAAAAATGCCTAGGCACAAAAATACAACTTTTACTCCATGTCTGAAAAGTAAAACTTTTACCTTTGACATTGAGTCATAAAAGTGTCACTTTTGTAACGCTTGCGAATAAAAGTTATTATTAATTTTATTAAATACATAAATAAAAAGTTTACCTCGAGTAGGATTTGAACCTATAACCTGTCCTTTGCTAGAGTACCGCGCTAACCAACTCGCCATTGAGATTCAAGCCTCAATCGATGTAAATTTTGTGTTTATGTATGTAGAGCTGATATAAATTCTAAATATAATTGAAACAATTTTTTTATGATAACCTTGCAACCTCTTTTTTATACGTTAATAACAAAAACAGGTAACACTGTAAGAACAAACACAGAAATCCATGTCAGAATGACGTTTAAAACTTTATGTCAGACAGAGATTCATAGACATTACATGTTAACGTAAACAAATTTCAAAGCCGCCCGTTTTTATAAAAATATCGATAATACAGCTTCAGCATTTTCAATCACATTTATTTAATTTTTACATTTATTACGCCTTACATTGACAAACTTTGTAAAGAAAACTTATGTAAAATTAAATTTTCTTTTAAAAATATGTCTATAGTTTTTCTTATAAAATTAATCGTTATCAGATAATCAAAAAATTTTAAGTAACACTCAAATTCTACCTTAGAAATTTTTTTGCCGCTAAATTACGCGCAATATCAAAAAATTGCATAGAACATAATTAATCGATATGTTTAAGGTCTATATCCAGGTATTTTTATATCTTTGAAATGTGCAGTTGTTTTATAAATATTTGATAAAAACCAAAAACTACCCCTAATAAACCCCCCTACGCTGTTGGATTTCTCCCAAAGTCTAATCAGCTCCGGGAGAACTGAAATCAGACTTAAATACTAAACTTTAAGTACGTAGGTATTTTCGTTCTGGAGTTATCGTGGATACTAACATACATCCACACACATGAGTCGATTTAGCGATAAGGAAAAAAAAGTCGATTGCATAACCTACACCTACATGTGTACGTAGGTTGGAAGGTAATAGGTGATGAGGTCGTGTGTAGTACATAAAAAACTTTAAAGGAACTGGACATTTGTGTATAAATTACAACGCGTAAGTTGGTTTGTGAACTTTTTGTTTTTCGCCAATAATTCTGTCAAATCTCAATCAATGAAGTCTCAAGTGGGGTAGTTGCATTTGAAATTTGTGGTTGCTAGGAGGGGGGGGGGGGTGGACATATCGAATTGACTTGACTGTATAAAAAGCTCTCCCGAATAACAAAAATGGACGGGTCTCGGCGAATTTAGAAATATTTTTCGGTTTTCTGATTGTAGGGGGGGTAAATTTTTTGTTGGGAAATCCTGTATATAGATTCTAAAGCAAATTTAATTACTTGCATCACAAGATGAGTTCCTTTATCACAATTTGTATCTTACCCTCTTCATACTTCATTTACATATGTAGAAGAATTTGAAAATCTCATATGTTGAGCAATACACAAACTCTTACAAGCCTAATAAGATTTACCATAATACCTTACTGAAAATAAGGGATTAAATAAAGCTACCCTTTGGGATCTAGTGCTTTAATATAACTGGGCTCTACAAGATTGCGGTTACGTCATCTAACTTGTCACTGTAAATGAAAAGTTCAGACACTCATTTATTTTCATTATGCTAAAATTTTTGTGAATATTTTACCCACGTTTGTTTTCCACTCAAGCAAAAGTGAATTAATGATGTCAATCATGTCATATAAATATAACTTTAAAGTAAGAAACGTTTTGAAAACAAGCTTAATTAGAAAAATTTCTGTTGTACAATTATTAATTAGCGTTGTTAGATGTTGTTTTTATTGAAAAAGTTATGGGAGAAAATTTGCAAGTCTATATTTTCCTGTTGAGAGCACTTTGCATTTATATTAAGTTTAATAGAATACTTGTTTAACAAAAATTTCAAATATATTTCCGCGATTATTATGCTTATTATTATTGTTATGATCGTCCTTATGAAGTTATTGAAAATGTTTGCTTTCTTTTATTTGGAATTCCAATAAATCTAAATTCGAACAAGAACCTAGACTACTACATTTTCTAGGGTATTATATAAACGGTTTTGAATTATTCATAGGCAAGAACTTCATGTTTATGGAATATTAATAGACCACTGGGAAAGGGTCGAGGTTTAGAATAAAAGAGTTACATTTTATTCAATCTAAAAGTACAGCAGTGCCAGTTTTAAAATTTTCTCTAAAATCGTATATATATAAAAACTGCATAACGTCAACAATAAAATTTACATAAAGGTCTGACTTTTAAAATATACAATTGTGTTCGATTTTACGACAGTCTTTTTCGCAGTTTCAGACAAGTGCAAGCTTTTTAGCACATCTTTCAAATATTTAGACTATGAAAATATTTTACATACGCCTTACGAGATAACAGTTTGTTACTGCAAAAAATTAGCATCAGTATGTTATTTAGCGTGTATCATGGAAAATTTATTTTTCATAATGAAATGATAACAAACGTTTCAAAATCTTAATGGATTAAAGTAGAGCGATTGTTTGTTTTTAATTAAATCTAAATATTTTTAATTTTATTTTATCTTTCGAATATGATAACAAGGTATGGTTCAATAGCGCTTACAATGTAATTATTTATTATCCTTAATCTATTTTTAACCGATTTACTACTTTTTTGAAGTTTTATCAAACTATAAGACTGACACATAATGACACCATTTTATAAACCAAAGACTTATTTTTGCCCTTACAAAAGTAATATCTTAGACGTGAAAGATGTAAAATAATGTAATATTTACGAATTACCTCGCCCATTTTAAAATTGTAAATAAATTACGATATTTTAAACGATTGATGCATTTTTGCGATATATTTTATGGGGTGCTTGAAACAAGAAATCCATGGTCAGCCAAACTGCAGAAAATTCCGGTCGGTGCGAAGTGGTGAAATACACGTATAAATTTACAAAAAGAAATATCTGGTGTAAAACAACACTTGACTTGACTTGACGTGAATATTTAAAAAGATGAAATAATTTTAATAAATTGTTTAGGACAATATTGCAATCTCTCTTTTAATACGTTCATGAGGAAAATGGGCAACATTGTAAAAACAAAAACAATAAGATATGTCAAATGGACGTTTAAAACTTCAGGTCACATAGAGCTTAATAGACATTCAGAAGCTAACTTGAAAACAATTTTCAAAGCCGCCCGCTACTATAAAAATATCAATAATACAGTAGAAGCATTTTCAATCTTATTGAACTTTTAATGAATTTTGGTTTTGTATTAAAATACGTTATAAAGAAAAGTTATGCCAAATTAAATTACCTTTAAAAAATATGTTGTCATACTTTCTTATAAAATTAATCATTATTCAGATATTGAAAAAATTTAACAAACATTTAAATTCCACCTTAGGAATTTTTTCTCGTTAAATTACTCGTCGTATCAAAAAAGTACATAAACCATTGTTACTCGATATGTTTAAGGTCTATATGTTAGTATTTTTATATCTTTGAAATATGCATCTGTTTTAGAAATATTTGATAAAAACCAAAAGCTGTCCCTAATAAAACCTACCCTCTCCACCGCTGGATTTCTTACAAAATTGAATCAACTCCAAGCGAAATGAAAACAAGCTTAAATACAGAATGTTAAGTGCGAGTTATCGTGGATACTAAAATACGTCCAAACAGACATCATGGCCGATTATATATATATGTGTATATAGTAAAAAAAATATATATTTCCACAAGTATTAATGTTTAAATAAGACATTTTTTCTTTAAAACTTAAATAAACGTACAAATTAATTCAACGTTTCGGGAACGTCCTTTGTTCCCTTTGTCAAGAATTTATTTGACAATTACAGAAATTGAAATAAGCTAACTATTTTTAACAAGCACATAATATGAAACAAGGTAACTAATTTAAATTTAATCTGGATGAGTGTGTTTGACTTCAGGTAGCTGACTAGTACATGATGTAGAAGGTGTAGAAGTGGGGACGTCAGGAATAGTTCCAGCATAAGTGTTTGAAATTTCTGGAAGATTTGGAATTGGTTCGAATAAACTTATTTAATGATATTCTTCCAAATTTGTGGCATTCCAGAAATGTCATTTCGTTTATTGAGGGCGTTTGGTCTTCTTTCAATTTCAACTGCTTCTCTAATAATTCTTTCTTGTAAGGTATACAGAGGTGCAATTAAACGGATATTGCTGGTGTTAATTTGGTGTCCTGTATCTAAATGATGTGCAGCTTAAGACGATGATGGATTGTACAGTTTAATTGCTAGTTTGTGTTCATCGGCTCTCGCATATAATATTCGATTAGTTTGTCCGATATATGTTCTTCGACAGTTGTTGCACGGTTTCTCATACACTCCTTGGGTTTCATTGGGAATTTTGTCTTTGGGGTTTCTTAAAAGTTGGGATAAAGTTGTATGCGGTTTGAATACCGGTCTGAAGTCGTTTTTTGAAAATTTCTTTGCTATTCTGTCCGTAATTCCTTTCATATAAGGTAGAATAACAGAAATCTTGCGTTCATTGTTTGACAAGTTATTATTTCTTGGTCTTCTTACTTCGTTGGTAATTTTCAATGTTTCTTGATCTTTGTATCCATTTTGAAGTAGTGTTTTATTAATAGTCTTCATCTCTTCCGTTCTAGAATTTTGGTCAGATAAGTGGTAAGAGCGGTATATCAAGGATTTCATAACGCTACGTAATTGACCAAAATGGTGATGCGAAGAGTTCAAGTATCTATTCGTATGAGTTGGTTTTCGATAAACTTTGTGTGTAAATTTACCATTATGAAGTCTTGTTATCAGGGTGTCCAAAAAAGGGAGTGAATTATTTCCTTCAACTTCCATAGTAAATTTGACGTTGTGAATGTTATTAATATGTCCTAGAAAACAGTTCAAGTTTCCTTTTCCATGGGACCAAACTACGAATGTGTTGTCAACATAATGAAACCAACATTTAGGTTTTAAATCTGCAGAATTTAAAGCAGTGGTTTGAAAATGTTCCATATATACATTCGCAAAAGCTGGAGAGAGTGGCGAGCCCATAGGTGCGCCTTGAATTTGCTTGTAGAATTGTCCTTTGTATGTAAAATAGGTTGAGTGTATGCAGTGGTTTATTGAGTGTTTTTCTTCTAGAATTTTTATATATATATATATATATATATATATATATATACATAAAAGGAAGTATTTTTTGAACAAAGTTCATTGAATATACAAATTGTATGTAAATTAGAATTTAAAAATAGATACAGCAAAAGAATTCCTAGAGTGGGATTCGAACCCACGATCTGTTCTTTGCTAGAGAACTGCGTTACCAACTACGCTACCGAGGGAGTAAATCTCACTCGATTTAAACTTAATTTGTATGTATTTTTTATATTAGTACTGATGTTCACTAACTTTATTTATTAATGACCAGTGATCACAGTTAACTTTTTGTACTTATGTCATGAGAGCCCGCAATTCGCGTTTCCGAAATCCCCACAGAGGCCCTTCTTATCTTGGACACAGGATATATATATATATATATATATATATATATATATATATATATATATATATATATATATATATATATATATATATATATATATATATACATGCGTGTTCTTTGAAACTGTTAAGTAAATACTTTACACTTAAACGTTAAATGATAATATCTCAAACATTGAAGTTTATTGTAATTGCGAATTTATGACATGGTTCGATTACTACTCGCAAGAAGAACCAAGAAGAAACTTACGAGACCTACAAACAGGAACATTAACATTTGCATTGATAGTATAACTTAAGTTTAAGGTTTAACTTAAGTATTATAATTCTTATTTCAAAAGCAACTAAATGAACAGAATCCACTTTTTTCAAAACTCCATAAGATGTTCGAAAAAGCCTCCACCTTGCGCAAGGCAGTAACCCAATCTGTGATAAAATTCAGTTTTCTAACATTTCTTGGGTGATGCTGTTTAAAGAGTCTGTAATTTTGACACGAAGTTCGTCCAAATTGTTAGCACGTTCATGCCTGTGCCTATAAATTTGCTGGAATACGTATCCCTAAACAAAAAGGTCGTTATGCGCGATATCAGGTGAGCGAGGAGGATATTTAAAAGTATCTTTTCCACTAATAATACGGTTAGGGAATTCAGTTTCCAAAAACTGTTGAACTCTTATTGCAGTATGAGCAGGACAGCCATCTTATTAATACCAAATGTCATCAAAATTTATATTAAGGCGTTGAGCAGCTGGAACTATCTGGTTTCTCAACAGGTCTGGAAACATTTCTTGTGTATTTTGCAACTTATGGCAACGGTATTCCTCTTCAAGATATTGCGAACTGTTTTTGGTCCAATATTCATTTCTTCAGCAATTTTTGTACTATTGCACGGGAAATTAGTTTCTGCTAAACTACACACTGTAATTTCTTGGAGTTCGCGATCTTCGTTTAAGCTACGACCAGGATGCTCACCACCATTACCATCAAAGCTACTGCATTTTCTTCAATTATTTAAACATCGACATCTTTCAAATTCACAAACAGTATGCATAGTTGTACTTTCTGATGGAATTGGCCTGTTTTCAAAGGAAAAAGCAAGCCTGCCCATTATTTCTTGAGCAGTGCTTCCTGAATGATACCACTTAATAATCTGTATTTTTTCTTCAGTGGAATACATGAGTATTGTGTCAGACTTGCAAAAACACTGATTTTCAATTCTCGTTGACAGTAGCAATTAAATGTGTCATTGATACTGGCCTACTCAAAAGACGCAGGTATGGCATCAGCGCTTTTAGTTTGTTGTGTATTCTATCTCACTTAGCACGTGAACTGATTGTACTGTCTTTGTTTTACTTATTATAAGTCAGACCCGCGGTAATATTTTTCCATACCTCTATATATACTATATATATATATATATATATATATATATATATATATATATATATATATACTATATATATATATATATATATATATATATATATATATATATATATACGTATGTATGTCTGTTTGTCCTTTATGCGTTACTACACCATTCATCCGATCGCCATGAAACTTTGGGAAGTTGTTGAGTACACTTCCTCGATGGTTCACGTTATAAAATTTTTTTAAATATCGGCCCCCAGGGAGGGGGCCCTCATATGCATACTACACCACTCATCCGAATATCAATAAGTCTCAATAGAAATGACAATATAAATTGAGCGTTATCATAAGGAGTTTCCTTGAATTTCCTGTCTTCTGAGATCACAGTAACACGCGCCGGGTACGGCTAGTATTTGATAAAAACCAAAATCTTCCCGTAATAAACCACCCCTCTCCGCTGTTGAATTTCTCCCAAAATCTAATCAGCTCCAGGAGAAATAGAAACAAGCGTAAGTACGAAATTTTAAGTACGTACGGGTTGTTCTGGAGTTATCGTGGATAATAAGATATATCCATACGTCCACGCACACACATACATACACACTCTCTCTCTCACACACACACACACACACACACACACACACACACGACACACGCACACACGCACACACGCACACACGCTCACACGCACACACGCACACACGCACACACGCACACACACAAACACGCACACACGCAACACGCACACATGCACACACGCACACACGCACACACGCACACACGCACACACGCACACACGCACACACGCACACACGCACACACACACATACACCCGCAAACACGCACACAGACATACATGCACACACGCGCACGCGCACACACGCACACACGCACATACGAACACACGCATACACGCACACACGCACACACGCACACACGCACAGACGCACACACGCACACACGCACACACGTACACACGCACACACGCACACACGCACACACGCACAGACGCACACACGCACACACGCACACACGCACACTTTGTAAACCGAGGGAATAACTCGATTTCGTGTTAGTGAAAAAAAGTCGATTGCATAGATTTCTATACCTACTCAGGTATATGTAGGTTGGAAGATAAAAATGAAATGTTTATATGTTTAACAGACAAAAATTAAATTATTTATCAGAAACATACCGGGTAGATAATTTGTGCATGCGCGAAAGGTTTCTAATAATTCGTTAAACTGTTGAGAATGTACTATACTTGTAATTTGAACCTTGTCAAAGGTTCTCTTGTCATTTTGTTTCAATAATTATTCTTGGTTCAATTTCAAATTGTTAAATATGCGAATTTCACATGTTTTCACACCTAACATATTATTTTTCAAAATCATAAATGTCCATAGTTTATAAAATAGTGTCATTATCTACCAGCATATATATTTTTATGCAAAACAAAAACCAATTCTAAGATGATTTCATTTTCCTTAAAACAGCTGTAAGATTTGACACAGTTAAGTCGTACGTGTGTGACATTATTTAATTTAAAAGATAGAGAATCGATTTTTGCCGAGGTTGGTTTATGTCTGAATGATGAACTAATCAGCTAAAAAGTAGTGTAATATTTATATTGGTCGTGGTAAAGAGTTTTTCGTGTAAACGTCCGAGCAGTGTTTATTGAAAACAATTCGTTATCGTAGAAATTTTTTTGTCGCGGACCGTAGAAAGTTGGTAAGTTTTTATCTACTTCTTTCTCGAGTTCTTATCTGAACATAGTGGATGTAACCTTATCGAAGGTGATGGTTTATATTTTTTTTGTAGAGATTATCTGTAAGTAATGCATCTACTTTCATTAACTATTCAAAGTGAAATCATCTCAGAAATTTAATGTATTATAACCAACAGTCCCGTAGATTTCTAGATGCCGAGGTTGAGAACTGTTACTTTAATATATTTTCGTGCCGTTTGTCCATGAGTACAGACGAATGAAATACATATTTGGTATCTTGACGACTTTACTCCTATGGGGTTTCCATTACATTTTGTTTATAGTAGTATCTAAATTCTTGATAAAGGGAACAAAGGACGTTTCTGAAACGTTGACTTAATTTGTACGTATATTTTAAACAAGTCTTGCAAGAATATAATATATATATATATATATATATATATATATATATATATATATATATATATATATATATAGGGTGAACCATTATCCCATTAAGAATGGAAACACTCGCGTACAAAAGTTGTTTATGGACGGATTTAAACCGGATTTTTTTTAGAAGATAGATCTTAAAAATCTTTATCTTGATGTAAAATTTGAAGCCGAAATTTTGATTTTAAAGGCCTACTACGAATTTTTTTTAAGTGAAAAATAGCAAAATTGTGTTAGCGATCTTTTTATAAAAATCCGACTACACCACTGGATTTAGGAGCCCCTCGAATGCATTTGTACCGATTTTTGCGAAAAAAAGTTTGTTTCTAAAAAATTTATGACAATATCGGCATCATCAGTGTTTGCTTTTATTGGAGAACCTGACCTTTTACAAAAATCGAATAGAACCCAAAAAGAAACAAAATTAAACAACTTAAACGTTGGTGTAATTATTAATAAGAACCATAACAACCAGTATACACAAAGGAACCAACAATTACTCTAATCAATTGGTAGCTAAGTTTGTCAATTTATTATTATTTCGTGGTTATTGTGCCAAAACTTATAATATTAACGTTGCTTCAAAATAATATGAACAAAATTTGGTAGGCTGTGAAAAACAAAAGTTTAGACCACAATTGTCAAACTTCACAAGTAGTGGCACATTGTAATATTTTTGTGGATGGTTAAATAAGTTCCATAATACTTTGCGATGGCTCAAAATCTAACTTTACAAGAGAAAATTGAAATAGTACGCCTTTCTGGAGAAACTTATCGGACGACAAGAGAGGTGTGTATAATTTTCAACTAGAGACATCCAGATAGACCTAATATTACGCATAGCACAGTTCCAAAAATAAACAATACTTTTATGGAATTTGGTGCTGTATCAAAATGCATTTTAAAAATGGCCAATCAACAGAGGAGATGCATATATATATATATATATATATATATATATATATATATATATATATATATATATATTTGTGTGTGTGTGTGTGTGTGTGTGTGTGTGTGTGTGTGTGTGTGTGTGTGTGTGTGTGTGCGCGTGTGTGTGTGTGTGTGTGTGTGTGTGTGTGTGTGTGTGTGTGTGTAAGGAAATATTTTATTTGAAAACGAATTCCTCGAGTGGGATTTGAACCCAGAATCTATTCTCTGCTAGGGGACTGCGTTACCAACTACACTACCGAGATTCAATTTTTTTCTTCTAAAGTATCTCGATCCTATCCTTTTTGGACGCGCAATACTTTTTGTTTTTTTTTTATTTCGCCTTTTCTAGTACAACTTTCATCTAAATCCATATAATACCCACGTTAAATCATATTTAGTTCAGACCTCAAATTATTCTCCATTCCTTCATTTATGAAATCTAGTTCAATGTTATCATTATCGTCTATAATAACATTATAATTATGTTTGGCATTTACTCCAACTGTTTTACTCTTTTCGTTATCTATTTCGGCGAAATTTTCTTTTATGTTTTTGTAAATTTCTTCTACAGCCTGCAGTTGATCTTGATCTTCATGTTCTATTGACGTTACTTTATTATCTAAAAAGATAAAATTTACCTTCTTATACGAAGAGTCAAAAACTCTGGAACGTTTCTGGAATTATTTCAAGAGCTACTAGACATAAAATTTTATAGGATTTGCTGGAGAGCGTAGATATAAAATAATAGCTATTTGATATTTCGCGCCACCCTATGTAACTTTTTGAAACTAGGTTATGTCAATGAATCATCTAGCGAACACGGCAGAGGCGCGAAAAGCGAATTTTAGATACGTTATCTAATCGCGCAACTGGTAAATTTCCCCACATTGTTGTACTCAACACTGATGTACTTTTCAGCACTCTTCGAGCTATAAGCGCAAAACTGGGGTGCCCAAAGCTGTCTGACGGATTATATTACATTCTACCAATTTACCTAAATATTTAATCAAATACTCATATTATGTTAATTAAAAATGAATGTTTAAAAAATTTAAGTCAAAAAACACTAAAATTTATATAGTGAAACCAGCAAGCGCTTTCCACCTACAACTTCGCATTGAAAATTCCGAAAATGCCCTGATGTTATTCATTTGCTTCTGTTTAATACTCTCACGTGGGAGCAAAAAGGTATACCAAGACTGCTGAACAAGCGGCCGCCTTTGACGTATTAACTAATTTGTAGTTTTTATTGCTCTTGTTGTAAGAGTAATATGGTTTTAGCGAGATGATGACCTTGAAGGTAGAAAGCGCTCGCTAGTTTCATAATACAAACTTTAGTTTTTTTTTAAGTACACTTATTAATTAAATAAAAGCAATCTTCATTGTTTAATTCTTACCTTTGGGTATCTCCTACTGTCTCCATTAAAATTCCATCACAATCAACTATCATTGATACGTTTTGTTGTTGAACTACTACCGGAACCTGAAGACGTTCACGTAGTCGCAAAATTGAAAGATCACCTAAAAAAGTATGTCAGAATTAATTATTTCCATATTTTCATCCCAACAGTTCATTGTTTCGGCGAATCCAACATATTTTGTAACAACCCATTTTGAGTTGTATTGAAATATACCGTAATTTATGTTCTTCGTTCATTTAGTTGTAAATATAAGAAAAATTTTAATTATTAATGAATTATAGAAGTGTGGTAGGCAACTTAATTTGCATTTTGGTGTAACTTAAGTGCATATAATTATCTTCTTAAGGATTTATACTCCCACCTCTTTAAATTATTTTTTTTTCTGCTCATATTTTGGGGCAACGCGTCATCATCCGACTTCCTAAGCGTTCATTTTTTTCATTTCTTGTGGTACGCTGTTCGATGCAGGAAGCCATTTTTGGGTTTCCACCTAAATTTTGTGAATAGTGTCATTGATTTAATGGTAAGATATATTTAACTCGTAATATTAAAATCTGTTCTTTGCAGGCACTTATTTTTTTGCACATTTAATTTTATTTTAATTACCTTTTAATTCTACTTTTACGTACGCTTTCATTTTATGATTGCGTTTTGCTTTTAATGCAGATCTGAATTTTGATTACTTTTTTTTATTTGAGCTTTCGAGAGAATGCAATAAACGGATTATTCAATTTCGTGAAGATAAATTTATAAGAAGGAAAATTCAACTTTTGGTATGGTTTGCAACGTACAGCATTGTTATTTCGATATGTTGCGCAATATTGGTGCAAAGATGACATCACCTTTGGTTTACATTTCCTTAATAGTTTAGATACCAGACGTTATTAAAAAGTTTGCGTATAAAAAGTTTCGAACAGGTATTTATAACCATTATTTAGTAATTTAAGGCTATAATTAGTTTTTAAGATATATTTTATATAATTATAATTTTAAATGTTAAAGAACATAGTTTGTATATTTTTTATTTTTACATTTTGGTAAATTTTTATTGTAAACCTCGGTTTAGTTATTCCGAGCATTATTAAAAAAATAACTTCGCGTCCGAGATCATTTTTATTATTGTTACGTTGCAGTTACTATATTGATGTTAAGTGTAAATGACCAAGCATACATTTGTGGTAATTAAGCAAATCCAAGGGTTGAATCGGCCTACTTTAATTTTTCGACTGAGCCAACGGTATTATCTTTCATTGAGTGTTTTGATCTCTGGTTAGTTTAACGGTTTGTTATGAGAACATTTTACAACCTATTAATTTATTAAATTTTTTAAACCTTATCAACCACTTCATTATAATTTTGCATTAATATATTGTCGAATTTCCAGAAAGTAAGGGTTGAATGATGTTAAAGTAATCATAGTTATTCTCATTGTATCACACGAAATATAAAAATTTTATTATTTTCCCCCTCGCCAGTGCAAAATTGGTATTTAAATAGCCGAATGCAGCTGTATCTAATTTAATTCATCTAAGCAATAACTTTACTAATTTACCTTCCATATTTTCAGTAGAAAACTGACTCACATCACTGGAACTTACACAAATACTAATTTTTTCCGTATTAAAAGAGGTTGCATGTTTTTATCTAATAAAATCATATCGCTTATTAAAATATTGTCAATTGAATCATTTAAATTCTCCTTCTCGGAATTTTTGGAATCACTATTATTATTCTTGTTAAGTACTTGAAAAACCATTCTCTTTCCTCTTGAATACATTTTGAAAATTATTTTGCAAGATTTGTTTGGGGAATAAATTATTTACGTGGGTGCACCCGCGTACGTCTGGAATGCAACTAAATTGGTCCCACGCCGTTTCGTTCGTTCCTAGGGATAAAGACCATTTGTGGTTACATACGGTGACAATTTTTGGCGGAAATTAGACTGGCCTGGCTTTCCTTGACACAAACACCGAATTTTATCTACATACGGTATTTAAGTCTGGCAGTTTCCTTCAATTAGAGTGACATACGTTAAAAAATGATACATACGGTATTTATGTTATGTTATTAGGTAAAAACATATTATGAAACGTACAACTACACTAACTTCAAAGTCCTTTTTCAGGTATTAAAAAAATTTTTTTTAGCAAAAATATTTTCTGGTAGATTTTGTTACGATAAACCCAAAAATAAAAATTTGCAATTACAGTAAAAATGCGACATACGGCGTTTTTCCGTTGCACGGCAGTATTAAGAAACGCGACGTCATCATCTCCGGTGTCATTATAGCCATTAAATCACGGAAAATTTTTAGGTTGATCCGGAATTATGTCATACATGTGACCTTTCCAAATGTGTCAAAAACAGGATGCGTCCAGTGGAAAAATGTGATGTGAGCAAATTCGCAACCTTATTTCGCATAGTTCAGGGGGAGTACCATGCAAGATTATCTTCCATTTTCTTGTTTTGCGACAGAATTTGTATAAAAGGCGACTAGATTAAATTTTCATTTTTAAAATTAAGACGTTACCAACCATCACAAAAATCCCTAAATCAACTAAAGTAAAAATTTTTGTTTAAAAACGGCATATCACAAAAAATTGCATAAAAAACGTGTGTCATAAGAACTTGAAGCTCTCGTTCTTTAATAAACTCGTGGCTACGCCACTAGCTTTTTTAGACTTAAATTCGTGCATCAAGACTGGTCTTCTGAAACTTGTTTTTAATATACTATTAAAGAATATCTGAAAGAAAGTAAATTTCACATACTCTGTACCAAACAAAAATTACTTTTATTATGTAGCGAATTAATTGTGCAATCATAAATTGCAAGAATAAAATAAAGGTTAATGCAAAATTAAATTGCCTTTGCTAGTATTTTTTCATTTGCTAAAAATTATTTTGAAAGAATCAATGTTGTTATTAAATCTCTTCGTTCAGGGGAATCTTTTTACTTAATTTAACAAGCTTGTTTTGTGTGGAAATGTTTAATTTATAGTAGCCATCACGATAGCATTGTTTTCGTTAAATTAATATCCGGTTCAGCTATTGTATAACACTATCAATTTTACGAGGAAAATAATGAAACTAAAATTTAATTTAAAATTAATATCAAACTTTTCGTCTACCTATACCGAAATTACAAGAAAGTAAGCCTTCCTTTAATAATTATAATAGAATTTAGCATATTTAAATAATTAATTTCCATAAACTAAAATTCAAACTTTGTTATTCAATATGCTTGAAAATTCTCGTTGATGAAAAGCTGAATTTTCAATAGAAATCTTATAGGAAAGTTAAATTACTTATTCAAATATTAATAAAAGTTGTATATTGTTTTAAACCTTTATAAAAGATCGTTATGAAAACGAAGTTAAGCGCAATTTGAAATTATTATTATTTTTAAGAAGGAACGATTGCTACAATAAAACAGCTTTAGTTCATATAATGTCAAACCCTTATCAAATAAATAAAAATGGTACACTTCACCTCAACAAATTGACTTGAAAAACGTCAAATAATAAATTGAAATTTTCCTTTTCGCTACTTTATACATACAGATATCTACGTACGAATAATGATACTTGAAAGTAACAATAGATTGAAGAGATACTAAAGCATAAAGTACTTTCGGATTTCAAAACACCTCTTGAAATATTCTCAAATTTGAGTACATCAGATACACCAATCAACAAGCGAAAAATCTTTTTCAAACTTTTGCTTTGTCTGGAAAGGCATACTTCCTGTGTAATTTTCCTGATTTTAAGCTGAAATCATTAACCATAGAAAATGCAGAGCACTACATTTTATTTTTTAATTTCGTAATGTTATTTAACGTGACTTGATTTATTTCATTCATGAAAGAATAATTAACTATCGTATTTCGTTATAGGATATATAGGAAACGATTTTATTGCACCATTCTATGGTCAATTGATCTTATTTAGGTCAAATAAATAATGTGTTCGACCGTTTAACCATCGATTATATAGCATACTCTGTAATTGCATGTCAATAATTTAGAACGTTATTTTTTAGGGAGATTGGTAAAAAAAAATTGCTTATGGATTGCACTGTAAATATGTTTTACTCGAATGAAAAAATATTAACGCCATTTTCAGGTTTTCATTTTCGTTATAAAAAGAAAAATTAACTGATATGAGTTTTTTTCAAAGTTAACGATATTTACCGAATTTTTGTACAACTTACCGTTGGTAAATGGTGTATTTTTATATTAATATTTTATATACATTTATACGTTTCGATAACAATTACAGTAATCGTCCTGAGTAAGTGGCAATATCTGTAAAAATTACTTGAGATGTTAGAAGAATATTTTTTTAATATATGAAAAAGATGATAACGCCTGCTGTTAATATAAGCTTGATAATCGTATAAAACCAACTATGGAATCTGATTTTAATAAAAAATAACTATATCCTTAATAAATGAAATATTATTAAACTGCCCTGAAGATGACAAATCAGAACGTCCTCTAACGGTCCAAGGCGGACAGTGTAAAATGTCATAATTTGAACAAAATTTAATCAAAGTATGACGTAAGTGTAAAGTTGTGAAAATCTTTAAAGGCATTTACTTCAAGTTTAAGATAAAACAGCAAAAAACCTAGACACACCAAAAGCTAAAATTAAAATTTAATTAATTATAAGATGCCAAAACCTATTTAAATGGAGATTTGCTTCTTGCCTCTTGAAGTTATTAGTATACTTATATATCTCAATAGCTTCACGTTCTAAATCAACATAACAAAGAGTTTGTCTTGGAAATATTTACATATTATCAAATTGAATGTCATGATTTAAGTTATTTAAATCATGTTCAGCTACTGCAGATTTCTCTACAAAATTTCATATGTTCTTTACGTCTTTTATCAAACCTACGTTTTGTGGTTCCAATATATAATTTTTCACAAAATAACTTATACACTCCGGAAGATAACATTGGGTTTGAAACATCTTCTGGTTCAGTAATTTTCCTTCTAGGTTTGAAAACAGTCCTAATGCCATGATTTTTTTCTAATTCTCTCTGCAACATCAGTTATAAAAGCACGAAAGCAAAATGCGATAAATTATGCAAGCAACAACATAGCAGACAATATTTTGATAATAAAGAAACAGTTATAAACCTTTCTGATTATACTGTTTCAGATGATGCTATTGAAGCACGTTCTAAGGACGGTAATTTTGCAATAACACTAGGTACCGTTTGATGATAAAATTTCCAATGTTGAGAATTCTATTAAATCTTCATATTTTGATACTGCGAATGAAGTGAGATATAAAACCGTTAAAATATTACGTAAAGTAAAATCTCCACAGATCAGCTTATCTTTTCGTCAGCGACGTGCTTTATTTGCTCTTAACCGTAAAAAATAAAGTATTGCAATCAGATAAAAGTAATGCAACTGTAATATTAAATATGAACCACTATAACATTAAAGTAGAATAACTTTTGGAACCACAGAGTTATCGAAAACTACTAAAAGATCCTACAAAAAGGTTTCTTTTGAAACTATAGATTTTATTAGATGATCATCTACTCCTGAAGAAATAAAAAGAAACTAAATAACTCTTTTGCACCAAAACCATATGGTTTACTAAAAATCCAAAAAAAAAACTAACGTTCCTTTAGGACATAATATTGGTGCAATGGGTTCTCCTACAGACAATCTAGTAAAACGTTTTACATTTTCATGACAACCTCATATCGGTAAAACACTCCATTATATTAGAAATTGTTACGTGAAAATCTCCACGCTGTAGCCAAACTTACCGTGACAGAGCGAAGATAGCCTTAGGGTCTGCCGGAAGGTCTGTCGAAGTAGAGATGGTATAAGTTCTTACAGTCGCGAAGATAGTAGCTACAAATTAAGAGAGAAGAGAGGGGCGCCAGCTAGAATTATCGAAAGCAGCGCTTAGTAGCAAAAGAGCATTACTCACTTTCCTAGCAAAGTAATAAACATCAGTAAGGATCTGGACAGTATCTTAAAGAAACACTACGAGTTAGAACGAAAAAAAGTAGTATATTGCTCCTATTTTCAGTAAATAAATTGAATGTTCTTTGAAATTAGAATGTCGTAACAAAGAACCCAGTTCAAATAAGAAAATAAAGTAAATTGAATTAATTTAATTGATGTATAAATGTGGATCATTCAAAGTTACGTTACATTAACGCACTCGAACACATCAAATATGCATTTAGTAATTTATATAATTGTACAAGCCACCGCTATGGCACATAAGCATATTATTACAGTATACAACTAATAAATCAAATAAGGCAGTCAATACTACATTGCCCTGCCAGATAGAGATGTGCTTTGAATAACTAGAGATTAATGAGTTGATAATTTCCCCTTTAAAGCTGCAAGAGTGAATTCATTCACCGGTGCACATGTCACTATGTATAAAATCTAAACAGATGAAATTAAAGCTGACACTGTAAAAATTGACCAAAGGTACATACAGTGCGTACCAAATGTCTGGAACCGGCCTTGTTATTTCAAAAGTATTGGAGCTAAATCGATAAAATTTAATGTGAGTGCTGTTTACAAAGCCTTCTATTATTTCCACAGTTTTGTTAACGGTAACTGCACAGAGAACTTGATTTTTTTTAAATGGGAAGGAGGTCCAAATCGCATACCGTTTGAAAGGTATTTTCAAGTAGAATTCAGTGACATGCCGCTTGCCATAGTTATCCCTCGAGCGGTCGCGCTCCGTTTTATGACGCCAGTGATCGCGCGGATGACGATTGTCATCCAAAATAAATATTGTTGCTACAATTATAAATTATTTAATTTTTTTTATTTTTACGTTTTTTTTATATGATTGTGGACCTGAACAGGCTAAATTGTTTAATGGTTTAATCTGAGTATCTAGTACTTACCTGTGCTATTTTTCTAAAACTTTCGTTTAAATATGACAATTCATAAACATACCCATACTTTTCTTAGAAAATAACACGTACATATTTATTGATGTAATACATAGTCACTTTATATAAGTATAATAAAAGAAATGTATATGTGCGATTAATTAAACATTGAGCAAGTAAATCATAATAAAATAATAGGAAATTCTTAATATTTAAATAAATTGTACCGCTGGCCCGCGGTACAATTTAATACATATCCTGAGCGTGCTCTGGGCAAACCCAACGAAAACAGTGTTTGCAGTAACGCCTGGTCGTCTTATTTCTCACTTATGATATGAGAAAATTAGGGTAGCTGTTCATAGGCATTTATTAGCAATTCATTATCCCTCTATCCATCCTCCTAAGTGTTCCTGAGTGCTTTAGCACGATAGGCCAAATTCAGCCTGTTCAGGTCCACAATCGTAAAAAAAAATAAAAAATATTTTTGTTTGTGGCCGCCACCGGTTCAACCAATCTGTTTACAACTTCTTTAGCTGAATTGTCTTGAAAGTAAGGCCTTTCGGGTTGTTTTCCACAGTAAACCTTCAAGTTTACGGTGTACGCTGTTTTGGAATCTACTAGTGCAAACACTTTCAACTCATATTTTGCAGGTTTGCTAGAGATGTATTGCCTGAATGGGCAATTTCCCCTAAAGGCCAAGAGCTGTTCATCTATAGTTAGATATTCCCCGGGGGAATAATGTTTTTGACTGCTGTTCAGAAAAATTTAAAATATCTCTCTAACCGCTGCTAATTTATCCAGTTCTCTTCGTTCTGCCCTGTCGTGGATGTTATCCATCCTAATACAACGCATCAGAAATCTAAATCTTTGTGCACTCATGGTTAGATAGCATGCTTCAATTCCAGCTCCCTGAGAATTATCCTATAAATGGAGAATATTTTGTCTGCTGCATCTCATGGTTCCAATGTAGTATAAAAGGCCGAGAAGTGCTATTATTTCAGTTTCATCATTTGTGTTTGCTGTGACGATTTTGATAATAGTACTATCTAAATATAATTCTAAACAACTAATTTCTGACCTGATATCTTTGGCAGCACCTTTAGGACCAGGTAGGTGCGTTATAATGTTATGAGAACGAGTCCGAACGTTGGTAGGAGGAATTTGTTACTTCCACTTCGTTTTCATGTATTTACCTAAATAATAATTTTTAGCATCCGTTGATTCTTGTTGCAAGGATTGTTCTACTGCGTCTTCTTTACTTTCAAAATTATCCGCACTGTCAACTTCACCTTCAAAATCATCCACACTGTCAACTTCTTGATCTGTAGCAGAATCATGATCTCTAAATTTAACGTTATCTAGTTCACCATCATCGTCCTCGCCAGAGTCAAAAAGTTCAAAATCGATTAACCTAGATTTATTACAAAAATCAGCAAGCAATGTATTCAAACACGTGTACTTATTCAATATTAGAATATTCTAGCAAGGTACTGATGTTGGCAACGCTGCAGGTAACGTTTCAACAATTTGGAGGCAATTTAAAAAGTGGTTGAAGACAATGGTCATCCGCGCGACCACTCGAGGGTTATCGCTATTGTAAATTAAAGATTGGAAGTAGGTATTAACTGGGTAACTGAAGATTTAGTGAGCGCTGAAAACAATGGTTAGTTCGTGCCTATTTGAACAACGTTTTTTCCAGAAAGGTGGATTGGACGTCGAGGACGTGTTCAATGGCCACCCCGATCACCTGAAGAGTCGTATTTACCTCGATAAACCAAGTAACTTGAATGAACTGGTGCAACTAATTCGAGAAGAAACAGCAAATATTACTCGCGAGTTCATTTTCAATTCAGTTGAGGATTTTCTAATCGAATTTGTTACTGCATTGAGGTGAATGGGGAACAGTTTGAGCATCACTTATAAATGTTTCTTGTACTAGTTGAACTTCATAAACTTAAAACACCGTTTCAACAATCTGATGTTACATTAAACACCATAAAAAATGCATTGTGCCCCATGCTAACTGGTATACTTAAAAGCTATGTATAACACTTAAATTTCTACCAAATAAATTAGGGTAGGTCTATACAATTATATATTTGTAGTTTGTTCACATATACACAAATGAAGCTTCAAAGCACAAGTAATACAAAACCATAGAGATTATCAGTAACTTAGCCTTCAATATCCAGATAATTTTGATTGTAGATCGTACTGCTTGTTCAAAAGATGTAAAAAGGTGTAATCGTGCTACCTCTTTCATGTGGTGTCAAATAGTAGGATAGATTTTATAAGTTTCTATAATTGTGGCATAAAAACCACCACCAAAGACAGTTTACAGTTACTCAATACCAGGTTCAATCGGTTACAAGGTTAATAAGTTACTTCGGTACAAGGTACCTCAGTAAATAAAACCAAAAAGAGATCTTACATTAAATGAGGTAATAATTACAGAATATTAACCCACTTCCGGCCAAGGACACAAATAATCGTATTTTTTAATTTATTTTTGTTTTAAAGGGTTGCTTTAAGGTTAGTTAAGGAAAATTTAATTAAATTTAAACAAAAAAAAAATTTATTATACAAAAATCTTATTGGGTCGTACACGACCCATTGGCGGATAACATTTTTAAAATTTATTTATGACACACTGCAAAGCATTCGGGATGTAAGTGTACTTTACATTTTGGCACAAATAAATTGTTTTATTTTGACAAAACTTACACCTTTGTCTTGTGCTTTCAGTATGTCTTAAAATCAAATGTCCAACATTATCTCTTCTTGACTCTGCAGGAACAGCAGACGTTGAGGCGCGTGGATTTTCACATTTCAATATTGCTGTCACAACATGTGATCTAAAATCTAATTGACTGATTGTGGAGTCGTTGGCTTTTCTATATATTTTACAGCTATTTACGAAAATTCTATTTATTGTATTGGTAAACAGCGGCCACCACCATTTTTTCCATTATTTCTAATACGATAGTTTGCAACCGCATTGTCGTGTAGATCCACTCCGCCCATATATTTATTATATTCAGCTATTACGTCCGGCTGAGGAAGCATTACTTCTTTTCTCTGCTTTCTATCGTAACGCTTTGCTAGATGAAGTGGTTCCACACCGTGAACATTACTTGCTAATGTGACGACGGAGTTGTCGTTCCACCTTGTTATAATAATTCCCGATTTTTTGTCATGTGTACTGTCGTATGTTCCTATCTCCTGCTTTATTTATTTCTTTTGCAGATGTAATTGTGCATTTTGCCGTTCGGTTCTCTCTTATTGTGCCTGTAGCAAAATAATTTCTGGCCGTCAGTTCACGCATTAGTTTGAATGACGTAAAAAATTGTCAAAATAAACTTTATGGTTACCAGGCACTTTTACTAAATCAAGTAAGTCCAAAACAACTTGCCCACCCAATCCAAAAACTGATTTTTCATTGGTCTGATTGGCTCTTCCATATCTTCCACATCTTGCATGAATGCCGTCCAAAATAAGGTACCATCTGTTCATCGATGGAGAGGTTGTGCGAAAATATCCCAAATTGCATAAATTTTTGGTTGACAGGATCAAAAATGGCCTCAATTTGGAATATTTATCTGTTCTATCTAACTGTGCGTTGTCAGACAGATGCAAATTTTGTTTTATTTTTCTAAATTTATTACGACTCATCGAATTGGAAACAATTTTGACCTCTTTATCTTCATCCTTTTACCAGTATAAATCCATTTGGGGAAGGGTATGATAGCCGGTGAGTAGAAGAATACCAATAAATTTTTTTATGTCCTCTTCAGTTATGGAAAGGTCGTGACGATTATTATCGTGAGGATACTTATTCGTAAATTTGACGATAAGGCTCAACACTTCATTATCTAAAAATAGTAAAAATACATCCTGGGGTGTTTTACCAACAATAACTTTTGATACAATTTCCATTGCTTTTGATTCTTCTGAGATAGGGGCAGCATTTACTTGATAATTATTAGTTGACCATTCAGGAATATCGTCAGTAGTTGAATATTTAATTTTTTTGCAGCTACCGGCTCTTCATTTTTTCTCCACATTTATCTACATGTAGCTCATACGTTCCTGCTACTTCGCGATTTTCACTATTATTCTCCACCAACACATTCTCGTCAAAATCCTCTTCGTCCGTGAGCGCATCGACTTCTGGTGGTATATATACCACATCAACATTGACTAAAAGTAATAAATAACATTAGTTTTATTATAAACAAAATATACATATAAATTATTAACACTTTTTTAGCAAAATAATATAAAATAGAACTTACCTTGCTCATCCCTATTAGCTTCAATTTCAACTAATGCAGCTTCTAACTCTGCAGCTAATTCACGTTCAGATAAAAACACTCGATTTTTCACGATGTACAACACAATTATATATAACGCACGGAAAGTAGGCGTAGGGTAGCAAATAAAATGCGCGCAAATGGGGTGATATCGTTACTGGCCAATGGGTCGCTCACGCCACACCGAAGATTAGTCATTGTTATTACATTTCAAGAAAATTTTAATCTATCAAACTGACCTGCAGAGCATTCATTTGCATGTTTACTAATATTTTCTTTGCAAACAGGTACAAAATTTTACTACATAATCTGTGAAAATGGCTGCATTCTTTGTGTAAAATAAGTCGTTAAAAATACCTACATTGTTAAATTATTTACCACTTTAGCAACAATAAAATAACAATGTATCTTACTTCTAAAAATATAACAATATGTCCTGTTTGATTATCGATTGACAATTTCATAATTATAAAAATAGTTAAGGCGTAATTAATTAATTTATATAGTGGGTCGTATACGCCACATTGGCTGAAAATGGGTTAATACTAGATTCAAGCAATGTAGAATTTAAACACACAAGTTCGATAACAGCTGATGTCTGTGTTTCGAAAAGTGAAAGTAGTTTTACGATCTCCTGAAATAAATAAAGGAGAACTAGCGAAAGTTAATAGTTACTCTTACTCTGACGATTTCAAATCACCGATACACAAGGATTACTTCATCCTTAGAGTAAAGCATTCGTTAATAGGTTATGTTCATAAACCATCTAGTTAATAGGTTTTTCCTTCAGAGTCAATAATTATTTTAAAACAGATGTGTTAATGGCTGAAAATTGAAGAACGTTGTAAAACAGAAATGAAGATCACAAGGCTCTCCTGACGTTTTGATTCCTTACAAATCCGCCTACAGCTTATGATGCAAATAAGTACAAATAATCTAGAAGCATAATTGCAAAGCCGACGCACATCGACGGTTTAAATAAACAGATTTTTTTAGGAAAACCAAATTGTCCACCTTCTCATCCAAAACGAAAGAGAAAGTTAAAGTTGAATTCTAACGCGGATGTAAACAGCTGTAAACCACTGATCTCAAATCGTGAAAAATAAGTACAAGTACAAGTGACCGTCAACACATTTTTATACAGAAATGTATTTAATTTAGAAAATATATATGTAAGGAAAGACTAAATGACAAAATTAGCCAAACCGTAACAAGCAGATGAATTTAACAGCTAATTAAATTTAACTAATGGTGCAGCATAGGTAACGATTGTAACACAATAGTTAACTGTAAAAGAGGGTGATATAATGGTCAGTTTTGATGTTGTTTCATTTTTTAGAAAAGTTCCTCTAAAAGAAACTATTGAATATATGATTATATTCTTACAAAGTATATAACAATCCTTTTTCAGCACTGTCTTACAACGACTTATATTCAGTGGAATAATAAATTCTATGGACAGTTAGATGGTGTAGCAATGGATAACGCTCTCAGTCCTATTATAGCTAATGTTTACGTGCAAGAATTTGAAACATTAGCGTTACAAAATATACCTAAAAAACCTTTATTTTAGTATAGATATGTAGATGACACATTGCGATTTGCATATTATGGAGAAGAAGCGTTAAATGAACCTTTAATTATTATAAATGGTGTGCATTCTAACATCCAGTTTACCATGGAAAAGGAAACTAATACAACTTTACCATTTCTTGAGATACTAACGTTTAAAACTAATAATTCACTATCTTTTAAGGTTTACAAAAAGCCTACACATACTAATAGACACCTTTATAAATTATCAAACCACCATCCGCGTCAAAAAATCGGTGTAATCTAATTCTTAATGTATCGAGCAAAACAAATTTGTGATCCTGATTTTTTGAACGATGAATATAATACTTAACAAAATCACTACAAGCTAATGGATATTAACTTAAATATATTAATGATGTTAGTACGCGTGCTTAGATATAACCACACAGAAAAACCAGTTCTTAATGTTGGCACAAATAGAATTGAAAAAATCCTAATTAATCTGGCATTAGAATTGTTTTAAACCTACAAGAAAAATTAAAGAACGCTTAAGGTTGCCTAAAGATGTTTCAAACCTTTTATCATCTTCCGGAGTGTATAAATTATATTGTTCTTGTGTAAAAGTATACATCGGAACGACAAAACGTTGCCTAACGACAAAACGTAGCCTTGATACAAGACGTAAAGATCACACAGGATTTTGTAGATTAGGTACACAAGAGAAATCTGCGGTAGCTCAGCATGTTTTAAATAATGTAAATCATGACATTTAATTTGATAATGTAGAAATATTCTCAAGACAAACTCACTATTATGTTCGTAAGGTAGTGAGATATATAAACAACATAATAGCTTCATTAGGCAAGAAGAAAATCTTCGTTTTAAATGGGTTTTAAAAAAAGACACAGCGTTACGTGTTAATTTTAATTTTAGCTTTTGGTGTCTTTAGGTTTTTGTTGTTCTTTTTCTTAGACCTTGAAGTAAATTCTTTAAATTATTAGTTACCGCAGCAGTATAGTAATTAACATATGTAGTTAAAATTAAAATGTATATGTTGTGTTTTCAATTACAATTATCATCATTAAACTATTTTTTTGTTAGATTTGACTGGATCTTTGATTGGGAGGTCAACTTTCTATTTTTGAATGCTTTTATCAAATTCAAATTAATCTGTTTCATAATTTTACACTTACATCATAATTTGATTAAATTTTGTTAAATTTGCCTATTGTTTATGACATTTTTCACTGTTGGCCTGCGACCATTTGAGCGTGTTCTGATTTACCGTCTTCAAGGCAGTTTAATAATATTTAATTTATTACGGATCTAGTTATTCTTTGCTAAAATTAAATTCCATAGCTGTCTTTAATGTTATTAGCAGATTTATGTTTGCGTTTTCATCTTTTTCATAATTCATAATTTTTTGTAACAACTCAAGCAATTCTTACCACTTACTGAGGACGATAACTGTAATTGTTATCGAAACGTATAGGTTTATATAAAATATTAATACAAAAATACACCATTTAAAAACCTAAAAGCTAAGCATTTTAATATAAAATTACTATTTATTTGTAAACTTCAAGAAATTACAAGAGCATTGCGAATATATTTGCAACGCAATCTATAGAATTGCTGTTTATCGGAAACATTCATCTATTTTAATATGTGAACAAGTTTTTCTAGTTATCAAAAATATTATAAGAAGTAAAAGAAAAGGTATACCTACCTAGATATCTAATGTGGAACGACACATGATCTTCCAACTTAAAAAATGGAAATCAAAGAAATGAAATAACTTTAATTACAATTTTTTAGGATAATTACGCAACCTCTTTTATAATAAGTTTCTTACGAAAATAGGCAACATAATAATAATAATAATAATATTTATTGTCCAACAGAACAAAAGTTTCAATTATAGTACAAAAGTAGTAATTAAAACTAAGCGGTGTACAGCTCCACCAAGCAAACAAAAACTCCGGAAAATATGTGAACTAAATTAAAAAAATTGTAGCGGTAAAACGTTCGTCCAATTACCATTAAGAAGTCTCCAACCGTACATTCCCAAACGCAAACAATTGACATTTGTCATATGCATTTTGCATTGGCAGGTTATTTTCGTGTTTCTTGAGTATTTATTGTCGATTAGTCTTTACAAAGTCTTTTTCAAGGCTCTTTTTACTGATTTGTGAGAGAAACGGTATGTATTGTACGCATGTACATAATAAAACGATTATAGAGTTCATAACCTTAAAACAGTAAGCATGCTTTTTTAAATATCGATTTACATCGATTTTTCAATATTTAGAGTAGTGTACGATTTTGAAATATGTAGCTGCACTTAAATTAAATGAGCATGACGAGTTTTAAAATGTTGATTTTCAATATTTCGAATTTTTCAGGTTTTATTCGTAATGGCTAGTAAGTCGAAGAAGAGTGTTCATTCCGAAGCCCGGAACATCATTAAAACAGTTGTGGAATTTTTCGATAAACAAAAAGCTAATGGTGTGTGGATATTCCCTTTGACAAGGCTACTGAGCTAGCTGCTGCGGCAACAGGAAAATCGATTAGTTTTATAAAAAAAATTAGGTAGGTACGTAGTTTGTAAACCTTAAACGTAATTTCTAAATGACGTATTTATTTGTATTAGAAATGAAGCTGCAACAGCTGAAAATTCAGTTGAACATTTTAGTCAATAAAATGGAGGATAAGATTAATTACTCCGGAGGACGTGAAACCTTACGAAAGGCTTTGTTACAAATTGGTTTCAAATTTAGAAAATGTCTCGATAAACGAACATTTTTAATGGAGCGCACTGATATTGTTGCCTGGCGTTCTCGCTATTTAAGAAGTTTACAGCAAAATGATGCTCTAGGAGAAAATAAGAAACCAGTTACGTACCTAGATGAAACATATATCCATCCATCGTACGGAGTTAGCAAGTGCTGGCAATCCAATGATGAACCCGGTGTGTACCAAAACATCAGAGCTGGCCAGCGGCACATAATCGTTCATGGAGTATCGACAACATACACCATGCGAAAAGCTGAACTGTTGGAGTTAGTAAAGCAATTTAAGCATAATAAAACTTACTATGTTGATGAATTACTTAAAAAACATGGACACAGTGTACTTCGTTTGCCTCCTTATCATTGTGAACTCAATCCGATTGAATTTATGTGGAGCTTAGTAAAGCATAAGGTGGCAATGAATAACGTTTCTCAAAGTGGAAGTAATATTGAGAACTTAGTGCGAAATGCTTTTGCAGAAATAAATGCATCTGACTGGGACAAGCAATGCAGGCATGTTAATCACATAGCCAAAGAAATGTGGCAATGTGATGAACTACTTGACAAAACAATTGAAACTTTATCTTTTATGGTAAACACTGGATCGTCAGATGAAAGCAGTGAGGAAGAAGTTGATGAATTTGATAGCCCATAGAAAACCATTTTTAATTTTGTAGTTACAAGTTATAAATCAATAATAATAAACGATATGTGCTTATTTTTCCATAAAATCTTGGACATTATTTTAAATTTTAATTATGCATATGTGTTTTGTTTCTATTGTGAATAACATTACACTTTATTTATGTGAATGTTTGAAATGCTATTATATTATTTACACTTATGATGAAACTGTAGAAAGGTTGTCATTTCAAGTAAATACAAGTTAATCAGATAAAGAGGAAGAAAGTTCTGTAGAAGAATCATTGTAATTTATTAGTCACTTTATATTCAAATGTGATCAGAATGATGTTTTTTTCAAGTATTTTACAAATGTTGACAAAACTAAAAATTGTGTAAATTATTTGTAGAAAATGTTATAACTTCAAAACCATTTATTTGTACTTAAACAATAAATACTTAAATGTTTTTGGTAATTAATTCAATAACATTTGATGTACCTAACATAAAATAAATAAATTTGTTCACAGAATTTTGAATAAACAATCCATACATTTGATTTAAATTTGCCACCTTAATACTTTTTGTATGGAATGTACCTGTTGAAAAACAGCTGCCTCAGGTACGCCCTCTCAGGGCTTTTGTTTGCTTGATTGAACTGTACTATAAGCTATCTAGAAATGAATTAACAAAGTCTGATTTTTACAAATTCGTCAGTAATACTAGGAATAACAAAAGGTAGCTGTTATACACAAAGAAAGAAAGGTTCAGTAATTAAAAATTATTATTAATTTTTTTAAATACATAAAAATAAAAAGTTTACCTCGAGTAGGATTTGGACCTATAACTTGTACTTTACTCAAATACCGCACTAACCAACGGTGCTATCGAGATACAATCCCCAATCGATATAAATTTTATCTTTATGTATGTAGAACTGATAATTTAATATTACTCAAGTTGCTTTGGTGTGTGTGAATCCTTGCGATATTGGAGGCTCACATTCCATTAATATAAGTAATTTGAGTGTAATCTCATTATATTTAGAATTTACATGAATTCTACATACATAAAGTCAAAATTTACAATGTTTGTTGCTTGTATCTCGATAACACAGTTGGTTCGTGCAGTAGGTACTCTAGCAAAGTACAGGTCATAGGTTCAAATCCCACTCGAGGTAAACGTTGTATTTTTATGTATTTCATAAAATTAATAATAATTTTTAATTACATATTTACCTTGTTCATAACAAAACTTATAATAATTTAAAAGTTATGTGTTAATTGCTTTCATTTAATAATTTACGTAAGTGCGTAATGCTTGTTATAAATTTTACAGTAATTTATAATAGGGGACTTATACAAAACATCTGTATCCACGTGGTTTAGTGTAATGAAAACAAGGGTAACTACGTATGTAATATTTAGGAGCTGAGAAACTTAATGAAGATAGTAAGTTAGAAGTGTCAAGCTTGTTATTCAATACGTTATGGATAAATATCAGATATGTGATATACCTCCTGCGTTCTAAGGAACAAAAATTAAATCTAGACAGTAACATATTATAACAATATCCTCTAGCCGGATAAACACCATCCTACTTAAAGCACACATACTTCAAAAATCGCCTTTGTACAGCTTCAATCTTATTTATATGATGCTTATATATAGGAAACCAAATTAAAGAACAGTATTATAATTTACCACGCACAAGAGAAAAAGTAAAGTTGTAAGAATATCGGTGTTAAAAAATGATTTACAAGTACTTATTATAAATCCGAGGGTGGACAATCCTGAAGGAGTTAGGATATTAATGTGCTGAGAAAACGTAAATTTACCGTCAAAATTAATATCTAAGTCTTTTATCAATTCAGTTCTTTGAAGTAAGGTTGTATCAAGAACATACGTATAATGAATTGCTGGACATTTTCCAGAATATGAAAACCTTACGTTTAGTCTTATTTAACGTAAAATGATTTAAAGAATACCATTGAAACACTTTATCTAATTGTTGTTGCAAGAATTGACAGAATCAGATTTTTACTGACATTGAAAGAAGTAATTCTCGTTTTAGAGTGAAGGATATATTTCCAAAGGACGTTGCATCTAACATCATATATAAGTTTCAATATAGTTGCTCCAATGCCACTTACGTCGGTACAAGCCGACAACATTTTGCTGTTAGACATTGCGAACATTTCAGTATTACACCTAGACTCCGAAAAGCTTCTTTAGAAATACCTAATTCTGCTATTTTCAACAATAAAATCGATAGCGGGTATCAAATTTCTCATGAGGATTTTTCAATTTTGGACAGGGCCAATGATAAAACATAATTGAATATAAAGGAAGCTTTGCATATTTTTAGTTTGAAACGGTCATTAAGCACCCAGCAAGATATATGGTACTAATAGTATATTATGTTATTAGGAGTAAAAGTGATACTTTATGTGGCGAAGCTGAATGTTTATTTTGCCGAACGAAGTGAGGCAAATAATTCAGCTGAGCTACATAAAGTCACTTTTACTCCGAATAACATATACTTTTTTATCCGCAAACGTAAAAATAATTGGTAAAGATCGAAAGGAAAGATCAAACATAATTAGCAGGTAAAAGAATAAGATAATCAGGACGCTTTGCAAGTAATGAAACCATAACAACGCACATTTAATAAGCACATTTGGTAAAAATAAAAATGCCTAGGCACAAAAGTACAACTTTTACTCCATGTCTGAAAAGTAAAACTTTTACCTTTGACATTGAGTCATAAAAGTGTCACTTTTGTGACGTTTGCGGATAAAAATATTTAAATGACATTTGGTATTATGAGATATGTCACTTACATTTTAGTTTGTTTCTTTCGTTATATTTAACATTAAGTCTGTTGTAACAATTTTGAAAATGGTATACGTTATATTACCGAAACGTTAAAAATATATAGTTTATTTATTTGTTTTAAAATTGTTATATCATATTAAATTTAAAGGCTTAGTCAATTAAAAATTACAAAAATATGAAACTATCAATCTGGCATGCATATTTACTTACTAATTATTTTGTTGTTGTATGTTACATACCGTTTCGCATAATTTGTTCAAACATAAGGAACGGTAACTTAACTTAACTTAACCTTCACGCCATTCCCTTGCGGGGTAGGCAAAACAATCCCTGCCTCTTATTTATTTTTCATTCACAATCTTTCGCCATGCTTTCCTATCTCCGCATATCTCCCTAGCTTCCGCAAGATTCATACATAGTCTCTGACATGCCCTTTTGTTTTTAGAACTCCTTATCTTTCTTTCCTTTATCATAGATTCTACTACATTCAGCCAAGTTTTACGCGGCCTACCAGCCCCGGCCTTTCCCCTAACCTGACCCACATATATTTGTTTCGTTAATCTTGTGTTGTTCATTCTCTCAATGTGACCAAACCAACGTAATGTACAACTTTTATATCTATCCATCATCGTCTTTTCCTCACCACACTCCCTCATTATGCATTCATTTTTCATCTTGTCCCTTCTCGTTTTACCACATGCGCTTCTCAGAAATCTCATACCGACGGCGTTTATTTTTCTTTCGTGCTTTTTTTGACATACCCATGTCTCACTTCCATACAGTACTGATGGGACAAACACGCCATTATAGATTGCTCGTTTCGCAGCTAGGCTCATGCTTTCATTTCTCATTATCGTCCACATACTTCCAATCACTTTCCTTCCAGCATTGACCCTTCGTCCAATCTCGCTCTCAATTGTACCATCTGCAGTAAACATTCTACCGAGATATACCAGCTCGTCCACTTGCTCCACAATTTCATCTTGCAGAGTAAATACTCTACTCTCCTTTCCACCTTCCCGATTGAACACCACAATCTTAGTTTTGTTCACGTTTACCTTTAGGTCCATGCTCTCACAGACTGTATCAAACTTCCTCAGAGCAGTTTGTAGCTCATTCGCACTGTCACTTAATAAGACTGTGTCACCAACCATTACACCATTTGTATCGGTTCGTGCTTGTCTAACACATTTATCCATGTACACATTGAACAATCACGGTTACACCACATAGTCTTGTCGCACTCCTTGCTCAATATTAAAGTATTTACCCACACCCCCTCTCACCCTAACACTTGCCCGGTTACCGTTGTGTACTGCCCTTATTCCGTTTATTAGGGCTTTATTTACGCCATATTCATTTAATATTTCCCACAGCTTCTCTCTATTCACTCTGTCATATGCTTTCTCCAGATCTACAAACGCACAGTACAACTTCCTTTTACCTTTAAACACTTTTCGATCAGCTGCTGGAGAGCAACCACCTGATCGACACATCCTCTCCCTGGCATGAAGCCACCTTGCACATCCCACATCTTAGATTTTGTAGTTTCTCGTACTCTATCAATCAGTATTCTTCCAAATACTTTACCAGGTACGCTGAGTAAGCTTATTCCTCTGTAGTTCTTACAATCACTCTTGTTCCCCTTACCCTTATACAATGGTACGATGATCGCGCTCTTCCAATCACTCGGCACTTTTCCACACATAAGGCATACATTAAATAATTCACGCAATCTTCGTATAAGCTTTGCACCACCATACTTGAGCATTTCCCCAGTGATTTCATCTACGCCTGCTCCCTTGCCGTTTTTCAACCTCCCTACCGTTTTCTCTACCTCATTTATTCCAATATCCTTCTCAGTTTCATTCATCATTTCTTCTATATTCTCCTTATTTAACCCTTCAGTTTTACTTTCCTCACTACTATACAGCTTTCCGACATACTCTTGCCAGCATTTCCTCAGTTCACAATCGTCCCATACTATTTCGTTTTTATCATTCATCACTCCTACAGCGTTCTGTTTTGGGCCACGTTTTGTATTTTTGACCCATTTCCAGAAGAGTTTTTTGTTTCTCTCAAAATCATTCTGCATTTTCTCTCCTTCCACAGCCATCACTTCCTCTTTACTTATTCTCACTGCCTCCTTCGCTTCTTTGTTTCTTAATCTGTACACCTCATAGAATGTTTTCTTCTCAGTTTCACTTTTTGCAGCAATAATTGCCATGTACGCATCTTTTTCTTACTTACTGCCTTTTTACCGACTCATTCCACCAAGCACATTTTTTCTGTCTACCTACAATCACTCTTCCACATATTCGCACGGCACAATTGACAACAGAGTTTTTCAAGCTTATCCATGCACTTTCAACGTCAGTGTCTTTTATTTGTTCGTTCCACACTGCTTCATTCACATTCAACTCTTCATTCACAGCATCTGCGTATTTCATTCTCGCACCATTATCCACTAGTTTGCCAACCCTAATTCTGGACGCTCGCACTACGTTTGCTTTCCTTCTCCACACCCACTTTTGCCCTAAACACACTCTCGATACAACCAAAAGTGGTCCAATCCACACTCCGCTCCGCGCATTACTTTTGTGTCTTTCGCCAGGTTTCTAAGCCGTTCATCATACACTATCAAGTCTATCATACTTTTAGATTCACCTCTTTGCCATGTATACATATGCACATTTTATGTTTAAACGACGTATTGGATACAAACAGGCTTCTCTCCACACAGATGTTCAGCAGGTGTTCACCATTCTCACTGATTCTTTGGTCTCCAAACTTTCCTAGAACGAGTTCACTATGTTCTCTCTGTACACCCACCCATCCGTTCATATCCCCAATATAATCACTTTTCGTTTGACTTACATACGCTCAACACGTTCTCCACTTCATTCCAGAAGTTCTCACGTTCCTGGTCTCTTTCTCCATTCACCGGTGCATATCATGAATAAGAAAAATTCTTCGAAACTCCACTTTCATTTTAACCCATATTACCCGTGGAGATACCAATTCGTACTGTTTAACACAGCTTTTCGCTCTTTCACTTATGATCACCCCAACTCCTTTTGTGCCATGCACTTCAGTCTCAACTCCTGACCATAGTGCCACGCTGTCATCCTCCATCTCCACAGCATCCTTTCCTTTGCGCTTTGTCCTCGATACACACAGAATATCAAGGTGTCTTTCATACATTACATTCGAAATTTCAAATTCTTTACCATGCATGCCTCTAACATTCCATGTACCGACTCGCCATTCATTCCTTGCACAGTCGTCAGCAACGGGGCCTGTCTGTATCGACCTTGACCGCCCCTTGTAGCCAGGTCGATCCGAGGCAATTGTATTGTTTTCTTGAGTAATACCCTAGCGAGCAGGACGGTTACTGGCCAAATCGTGCCCCGGACGATGTAGCATTCCCTACTAACGGTATCGTCCTACTACCGGACAGTTATGTCTACTGTCACGACATAATAGATAGATATAAATAATAGATCGTATACTTACTGTATGAATCTCAAAATGTACATATACATGTACATTTTGTTTTCTTCTTACCTACCTTTCAATCACACCACGCGTTTCAACCATACTGCTCTATACGCGATTCCTGGTTTTGCGCCCCTCGCCAGACTTGCTGGTATTTATTAGCGACCAAATGATCCAATTATTATTTATTTATTTTTATTTTATTTTATTTATTTATTTTATTTATTTACTTATTTTATTTATTTATTTTTTTAGCTTTTCGAGTTATAGTTATTTCAATGTCATTTAATATTTATTTATCAAACCAGTTTTATTATTGTCGCGAGCCGTGATACTTAAACAAATATTTTATTAGTTCTCTATGAATTCACCGTTACTGCAACAATGTATAGGTACCTGTTCGGGTTCACTCCTTAGACAATAGGTTTTCGTTTGCTTTATAATTTTTAAAGTTAAAGTTTTAACAGTCACATGGGTTTAATAGAGCCGTATTTTTCGTAAACACTGTAGCAATCCTAAACGTTATTTAGCGCCTATTTCAATTCAAGAGCCTTTTACTGGTTAGATTATCATTATCTTTGTTTATTATTAATATTCAAACCGCTGGGTATAAGAACCTGTTCAAACGCTTACCCTTATTTAATTGATTTAGAAGTTGTCATTTAACATTTATTGACATGTATTTAACTGAAAGCACCGAAATAAAGCTAGTTATTTAACTTAAAAGTACGATAATCTTTTATGTTTAAATTTTTATTACAAAAAACATTTACATTTACCCGCTTTCTTGTTTTATTGTTTTGCAAGTAAAAGAAGGTATTTGAATTCAATCGAAAAAGTAAACTTTTAGAGTACTTCTTTAAATTTCTTATTTATTAAACGAATATTGCAAAGGAAGTGAAGTATGTTAATTATTTAACTTGACACTATGCAACTCTATTTCATTTACTCGATTCATATAATATGCTATTTACTATTTTAAATTTTATTATTAAAATTTTTAATTTACAATTGCTGGTGACGCGCCCACCTGCTTTCCCTTTGCCTTTACCTGGTTTCTTGTTGCATTATTTGAGAATAAAATGCGGTATTGTACTTCAATCGATAATGTGGACTTTTAGTAAAACTAAATTTTCCTTAAATAGGAGGTGAGGGATACTAATTATTTGAATTAAAACTATGAGGAACTATTCAATTTAGTATGTTTAATTTACTATTAACAACTGAATTGCTTTATTTATTGACTTAATTCATTTACTGTCGGTTGTTTATTTATTTGCTTTTTTTTGCTTTGGAATGCTGCTTCGATCCAGTTACAGTTGTTAATTTATTAATTTTCTATGATTGATTGTCATTGCAAAAAAATGTTTACCTGTTGAGTTCAAGACAAAGGGGCGGTATTTGCGTTTTAAGCTCACTCTACAATTCTACGAGTTTTAACAATCCCATCTGGTATGGATTTAAAGAGCCGTAATTTTTTCGTAGAAATTCAACCCTACAGCAATGCCAAATGTTATTTACGCGCCTTTTTTTTGTACACGTTACAAAATTTTATTGGTTAGCTTCTTGTCTTTGTCCATTATTAATATTAGAACCGCTGAATCTAAAATATGTTCAAAAACTCACCCGTACCGTACAGTAACTCTATTGAATTAGAAATTATCCTATCGCTTTGACGACCACTAACTATTCCTTTAAATATACTATATTCCACTTAAATTATGAAAATATGAAATATTAATAAAACGACTTCTTTTTAACGCTTTTATTCAACTCACTTTGTCTATCCGGTTCAAATCTTGTAATTGAATTTTCAACAACTTCCTGATCTCCGATTGAGCTGAAATTTGGCATACATGCGTATTCTTGACGACAATACACGAATATGTGTTTTTTGCTTTGACTTTTGCGACCAAATTTGGCCAAATGTGGTCGAAATTTTTGTTTATAAAGCTAGGGCCTTGAAATTCAGGACTTAAGCCTTTAGCATAAGACCATGCACAAAATATACGACAAATTCAGTTCAAGGTCAGGGGCTGTGCTCGGGTGGCTCAAAGTATTGTATTCGGTAAAAAAATCAACTATTTTCCGATCTTCGGTTGAGCTGAATTTCGGCCAAGTAAGTTCGTTAGTTTTGTTTATAAAACTAGGGTCTTGAAAATTTGAGATCCTTTCCTTGTTGGAGTTTACATCCAAGCGACTAAAAAGTAGAAAATAAAAATAAGTAAAAAAAATCATTTTTAACCCATCAGAGACTAACGTTGCCATATGGCAATAGTTTTAATCCGTATTTACCGATCCCGTTGTGACGTTGCTTTATAAAATTTTAGACAGATGGCGCAACAATTCGCTTTCTGAATGTGTTAACTGTCACATGTTTATTATGATCAGTTTTATTTCGACTGCACGTGTGCACGGTGGATAGGTTAAGACAAGTTGTACAGTGGTATCGTGAAAAAATGGACATCCGGTTTATGTAAGTACTTTTATAACTATTTCTAAGTATTTCTTTGTACTGTAGTTGTGTTATAGTATATTAAGTATGGAGAACGGTAAGGGTGGTTTACCGATCGAAGACAATTGTTTGGAGGAGGAGCAAAGCGACGACTCCAATTACTGTCTGAGATCGGCACCCTTTAACGTTCGACATGCTTATAACGATTTTGCATGGTTGTTAAGGTGATTGTTATGACGCAACGTTTAGTTAATAAATAGCTCTGCTGTCACTTTAAATATTGATTTGTCACATTGTTTGCATTTTGATTGATAGTATTCGATATTATTGAGCTATGACTGAGAGTGGTGAAAGTGAAACGGATGAAATACAACAAGCATGGCAAGAAGGATGTTCGTCCATAATATCAGAAAAATCCAAATATCGGTGTGAAAACAAATACAGAATTTTCAAGAAATGGTGTCAAGATAAAAGTGCGGACATTAATGAGAAAAGTTTATTAGCATATTTTGTTCAAAGAAATGCACAACTAAAAGCCCCTGGCAGTTTATGGGCTGAATATTCCATGATAAAATCAACAACCTTTCTGCATGATGGTATAGATATATCCAAATTTTCCACTTTAATCGCATATCTTAAACGAAAAAAATGTTGGTTATAGGCCTAAGAAGGCTAGCATTTTTACACGCGAAGATATGTTAAAATTTCTGATTGAAGCACCAGATGAGGAATTTCTAATTTACAAGGTACATTTACATTGATTAGATTACCCGTGAAATGTGTATAATTATAGGCATTATTTTTAGGTAGCAATGATATTAGGGATATCCGGTGCCTGCAGAAGGGAAGAGATACAATATTACTATAAATGACGTCCAAGACCAAGAAGGGTTAATCATTGTGAAATTACCTTATACAAAAACAAATGTCTAGCGCACATTTACTGTACTTAATAGACCCAACGCCAAAATACTATATTTAGAAGTTTTACGTAAATATATCAAACTTCGGCCACCACAACTAAAAACAAACCGATTTTTCTTACGATATTGCAATGGAAAATGTACTGGTCAAGTAGTGGGAAAAGGAACAATCGGAGGCTGGCCATTTAAAATTGCTAAATTTAGCCAATCTCGGGAACTATACCGGTCATTCATTTAGGAGGACCCTTTTGGCTGATAGTGGTGTTGATGTTCTTGGATTAAAGCGCCATGCTGGCTGGCGTTCCTCGGCAGTAGCAGAGAGTTATGTAGAGGATTTTCTTCAAAACAAGAAAGAATTAGCTGAAAAGATTTTGCACAACAATGTTGTAACAATACAAGGTTTAAGCTCTGCACCAGTCTCAGTTAGTAACGCAAAGGCCGCACAAACACAAACAAGTGCATTTTGTCTAAATAATTTAACAAGCTGTACTATTAATTTTAATATTAATAAATAATTTGTAGATTATCCGTAGATATTATTATTATTAAATAACTTATATTGAAAATTTTCGATTAAACTTACTCACCGTTCAGCGAACGGTAAGTAAATCACTTACCGTTCGCTGAACTGTAAGTTGTTGACAAACCAGTAAATGCTACTTACTGTTACGGAAACGGGCATGGTAAACAGTCGAAAACAACCGATCGTGCAAAAAATATATTTAGGATTGTTGTGAGGACCATTTGTAATCATGATTTGTTAAAACAAACAATCACATTGTGTATTACAGACGTCGGAAGTTTGCTGTTGCCATATGGCAACGTCAGTCCCTTATACTATCAGAAACTCATACATACCTACTATAAGTTTTGTATTTTTTTTAGAGATGGTTTGACACTCGAAGAAGCCGTACAAATTGCTTATAATGATAATTTGGACGTAGAAAACATATATATATATATATATATATATATATATATATATATATATATATATATATATATATATATATATATATATATATATATATATATATATATATATATATATATATATATATATATATATATATATATGAACCTCCTGATGTATCAGAACTTACGGACGAAGATTCCGGTAACGAAGCAGGAGGAAGATGAGGATACTGAAATGCCAGAAAATATCGAGATGGTGGTTGCAGTGTCGGCAGAATCGCAATTAAAAAAATGATTATAAGCAGCAAAAACCAAAGACATTCCCCTATTACACTTACGACGTATACAAAAACCATTCTCCAACAGAATTATTCGAACAATTTTTCGACAATAACATAATTGATTTCTTAGTGATGGAATCAAATACATATGCGTTATATAAAAATTTGCCGAATCCTCTTAGTCCTCTTACTAATGAAATGAGGTGTTTTCTTGAAATACTCATCAACAGTGGCTATAATACTTCGGACGACATCCATACAAGCAGTTTATCAAAATAAACCAATTCGCTTCGGATATAAAGCTTGGTCTGTCAATACAGCCTCAGGCTATTTGATAAATTTTACAATTTACCACGGAAACCGATCCACAGGCTGATGAAGAATATGAACATTTATTCGGCAAAAGCTCAGCTCCATTTGTAAGCATGCTCGATCAATTTCCGTTGGAAAAAGTCTCTGCCATATAGCTTCTATATGGATAGTTTGTTTACCAGTATTACGTTGCTAAAATATTTGAAAAACAAAGGTTTTGACGCTGTTGGTACTATACGAAACCATCGTATTCCACGTGTTCCTAAGGCAAAATTAAATGAATTTAGAGGCAGAATGCTTCCATTAGCAACAAAATCGGTCTTACAAGATAGACCAAGAGGCTCCAGTGATTCAGTCATTGACAGGGAAAGTGGCAGACTGTTAATAAGATGGTTTGACAATAACGTTGTAACTGTAGCTTCTACAAATTATGGTGTGGAGCCCCAAAGCACAGTTAAACGATTTTCGCAAAAAGAGAAGAGAATAGTAGAAGTTTCAAGACCTCACGCAATTGGAAAATACAATTCAGCTATGGGAGGGACAGACTGGATCGACGAATACATATCAAGGTATCCTATCGCTTTCGTAGTAAAAAGTGGTGGTGTTGTATATTCTCATGGTTAGTTGACGCGGCTATCCAAAATGCTTGGATTCTTCATAAAAAAGTAGGCAATAAATGTACTCAATTACAATTTAGAGAAGATATTGTTGAAACTTACCTTACCAAATTCAAAAATCCACCTAAAGCGACTGGTCGTCCGTCAAGTAGCAAATCATCCAAGTCTTCTAATAGAGTTAGTGACGACATTAGATTTGACAATATGGGACATTTATTAACACCTACCCAAGACAATAAGAAAATACGATGTGCCGGACAATCATGCAGCTCAATAGTGAGAATAAAATGTCTCAAGTGTAACGTTGGTTTATGTATAAACTGTAATATTGAATTTCATTCGAAATAAATGTAATTCATTATTTAGATATGCGAAGGACTGACGTTGCCACATGGCAACGGCATTTTTTTTAGTTTGTATGTAGCAAAAAAATCTAATTTAATTTTTTTTACTTATTTAGTTGTAATATACCATAAACATACCAGTAAATCAATTTTTATTTAAAAAAATCAAAAGTCCGTCCTTGAAGGGTTAAAAAACGCTTTTATTTCCAAATGTACTAAAAAGAATAAAATAATTCTTTTATCTACCCAGTAACATAAAAAATTTTTGTGACTAAAAATAAAAGTGTGGGGCATGCATGATATCTTATACTTATCGTTTATTAAAAATGTTTTTTTTTACTTATTTTTATTTTGTTGCCAAATGTGAAAACTATCACATTAATCATATAAAAACATGTAATACGTGTATCAGATTATTGTACCACTTAAACTAAAATTAAAGACACAGTTAGATAAGTAGTAGAGATGCACTTCAGACAAGCTTTCTAGCAGTGCATTTGCGCGCGGCACTTGAGACATGGTTTCTGCCATACAATTTGCATGCGCGCAATAGATGGCATTTATCATTTACGTCCCGTGGCCGGCACCTTTATCATTTTATCAAGTAATGACAAAGTCGTGCTTTTGTACTAGGGGAAGACCCTAGGCTTTCATTTATCACTTTTGGAATTTGAGCACAGCCTTTAAGTTTTCCCATGTGACTGTTCTTTAATACCTCAAAAACCTCAGCTGGCTAACACTTAGTGATTGATGTTTGATGATCCTGAGTTTGTCACGTGACCAAAGGTACAAATGGCCAAATTAGAAGGTGTAAGATAGCCGGTAGCCCAATCTATACGGAAAGAACTCGTATGCGTGGGGTGTGGTTTTCTTAGAAAATACGTTAAAAATTAAAAAGACCACTTGATTTGCTCTTGTATAGTCAAACCAAGAAAAGGACAAAGGCACAGTTATCACGATGGTCACAGTTAAAATAAGGTCCAAAACGCTGACCTGAGCAAGTACTTGTTAAGTTAAGCATACATATAGACAATGATGTTCAACACAAATCTTTATTTCGCTGAAGGCAACAGGTGAACTGAACACAAAAAAAAAAAGTCAAACCATTATATATACTACCACATCTGAATAAATGTCCACCCCATAATATAAATCCCCATTAGGTAAATAAATAATTATTTGTGTACTATGGACGCAAAATGCTACTTTGACGGCCGAAAGAAAAATTGGCGGGCGAGGCCACCTGCGGCCTAGGTGGTACTAAAATTTTCAATATGCTACGATGTGGGGCAGAATAAAATCTACCAAGCAACGCGGTTACGTCAAATAACAAACAACATTAGTTATCAAATTTCAATTTGGAATTCTCTATAATTCGTATAATTTATCACACTGCTAGAAGTAATTGAGTGGACAGAAAGGTATTTTGCGTCCGCTGCCCATGGCAACGGACAGGAATCTACTTTCCGTCCCTAGTCCATGACAACGAATACAAAATTGAATTTTGCGGTCGCTGCGTGCGGTGCTAAGTGACATTTTGCGGACGGTTGCACACGAAGTTAATTCCCCCAGGAAAATCCTGCGAGAACGTTGCACAGGCAAAAAAAGTTATTTTTGTACCTAGTGCGCGAAATGCTACTTTGGTGATCGAGAATTGAATTTTTTAACGAGGCGCAGCTGAATTAAAAAATTAGTCGAGATCACCAAAGTAGTTGGTGCACGTGCTACAAACACAATTTTTTCTACAACCATCAAAATATGTATATCCCTTAGAATTGTTTTAAGTAATTTTTTCTTGGATTTTGGCTTGATGAGGACCACAAAAGTTAAAATACAATAATCTTATATAGTTTACATGCTGTGCGAGAAATATGTATTTCGCACACTATTTTGCGTACATTGTTATAGTAACGTAGGAAAATCAAAAAAAGTGTCATTTCGCATATTGTTATTAATGCGCGAACCTCGTCATTTTTTGACGTTTGTAGAAAAACTATATTTATTTAATGAAACTAGTACACCACTTACTTTGTTTAGCGCTTTAGTAAATTAGGACAAAATAAAATTAATAATCAAAATAAATCGAACTAAATAGCACTATCAGACATCCAAACGGATGTCTGAGCTACAACAAAAATAAAATAAAAAAAAAGTTGCCATAACATTAAAGCATAGCTTAATAGCGAATACTTTGTATAAATATTTTATATAAAAAACACCATCAACGTAAGACAAGCATAAATCAAAACAGTTCCTACAATTTTCACACAAGATTTATAAACTATAAATGTTCAATTTAATAACAAAGTATCTTAACAAATGTTTTAAGTGCCCTTTTTTATCAGTAGTTAACGCAGACCATTTTACACATCATAATGTCAATTTTCAAATTAATAAATTACTTAAAGGGTTTTTTTTCTTTGAAAAAGGACAAAACTTACAACAAATCTTACAATTATTTACTAAAATCAGTTAAAAATAATATTAACAATCTAATTTCTATTAAAGCAGAAAAAGTTAACACGTTCGCAATTATTTCAGAAGACAACTATATGCAGAAAGTTCATTTTTTTATTTTAACGAAAATTTAGAAACCTCAAATAGAGATCCTACTTGGATGCTTCCTGCATCCCAACACCTAATCATATCCTGGCAAATAAACTAAACCGCATAATAACGAATAAATTAAAATCAAAATATTGTATTACGAAGCCTTTAGAATCAGTTAATCAACTACAAAACATAAAATTATCACTACAGAACAAAGTTTTGGTGTTACTAGTATGTTTTCTAAAATACCTTCTCAAGAATGCCTTATT
>JARFJB010001037.1:117500-182500 GCA_036346205.1 Vesta saturnalis | reverse complement strand
CAAAAAATAAAGGGGCATATAATTTCGTGGGTAATGAAGTAGATTAAAGGATTAAAATCGGTGCTTTAGTAGCGCCTAATGTATGTATAAACACATTTTATAGAGTTTTTGTTCCTTTATGACACCATTAAGGTTTTATAAAATATTATTAAAGTTTTAGTTAATTTTGGTTTTTGTGCTTAATGCATCTTCCAAGTTTTCAAGTTTTCTGTTTTATGAACCTTCAGAAATGCTATATCTAAGCTGAGCTTTTACAATTTTTCATTGTTTGACCTGGGCAATATGTACTATTCAATATTATTACTAATTTATTATTAACCCTCACAGCAATAAGGACTTTTTTACAGTCTTTAATAAATAACGCTATAGCCTATTAAGAGAGATTTTTATTCTGTAAATTTTAATCAAACGTTTTCCTTACTTGTTATCATAATATTAAAAAGTTTTGATAAATAATGTGTAAATTTGCACAATATTATAACACCAAACATAACAGATAAAATTCCAAAATTATGCTTCCAATACAATCCCCATAATGGATCCAGAAACATTAAGTAAATAGAACGCTATCCTATTTAAGTTAGCGATGTTTAGTTATATTTTTGTAATAGTCTTCTTTATTAACATGGTCATTGCAGCCATGTAAAAAAATATGACAAACATAAACATGAAACCCTTGACGAATTTTATGGAGCATAAATAAAATGTTGTATAAAACATAAATAACAGTACAGTTACACCAAGCTTAGAACCGCCACGGGAAGGCGTAACCGAGGGAGCTGTATGTTTGCAATCCATTTGGCGGTGTTTTCAAAATTGTAAACATAAGAAACTATGACATGCAGTTTTGTAATATTGGTTGTCTAACTACTAGTATATGTGTTATTACAGGAACCAGATTTATTTTTATAATTGTATTTGTATAATTTGCAAGTTACACATATAATACACACATAATAATTTCTGAATTTGGATATTGATGTTTTAGGTATATCCGAAACGAGACTAGGTGCGCATATAGATAACAATCTCATAATTTTCTCTAATAATTATTGTTGCGAAATAATTGAGACACCAGAGGAGGGGAAGTGGCACTTTTTTTACAAAAATAATTTAGATTTAATCTACTACAATTTGAATTTATCGCCTCAAAATTTCGTGTTAAGGGAACTTGCTATTTTTTAGTCGTGCTCTATCGTTCACCACCACTTCGAGATTACAACGCATTCGCAAGCGAATTCGAAATTTTATATGCTCAATTGCCAATGATAAGTAACAGAATTATATTTATAGGTGACTTAAATTTTGACTTTAAGAATAGATAATCTTGGTGTAACGTCTTATCTCGAACTTTTAAATAGTTTTAACTTCGTGCAAGTTATTAATCAACCTACGAGGGTGGCAGAATTGAGCAGCACACTTATCGATCATATTTTAGTTAGCAATTCTATATTATAAATATACTGTAAATAGTATAAATGTTGTAAAAATTTATGAGTATATAATGATATAATAAAGAAACAAGTGTAAAAATGTTCTCCAAAACAAATCGTTAAGCTAACTAGAGATACAAACCATTAACCAAAAATAATGCCTTTGACTCAGTCGGTTGATTAACGTAGGGTGGTTAAATCTTTTGATTTGCTTAAATACCACAATTTATGCTTAACTTAACTTAACTTAACATAAACAATAAAAATGCAATGTAACACTAATAAAATGATCTCGGACGCCAAGTTATTTTTTAATAATGCTCGGAATAACTAAACCGAGGTTGTTTACAATAAAAATTTTATCAAAATCTAAAAAATAAAATATATACAAACTATGTTTATTAACAGTTAAATTAGGGTTATATAAAATATATCTTAAAAATAGCCTTAAATTACTAAAAAATCATTAACATAAATACCTGTTCGTAAAATTTTGTACACAAACTTTTTAATAACCTCTGGTATCTAAGCGATTACGGAAATGTCAACCAAGGTGATGTCATCTTTGCACCAATATTGTGCAATATCTCGAAATAATACTTTACGTTGTAAACCACACCCAAAAATGGAATTTTCCTTTTTATAAACTTATCTTCATGAAATTGAATAATCCGTTTATTGCATTTTCTTGAAATTTTTAAATAAAAAATTGCAATCATAAATTGAAACCGTACGCAAAAGTAAAATTAAATGCGTACTTAAAATGTAATTAAAGTAAAAAAGTAAAAGTAATAAAAGTGTAACCCAAAGTAAAAAAAAGAAAGTGCCTGAAAAGAGCAAATGTTTTAATTTTTAATATAATGCGTTAAAATATATCTTACCATTAAATCAATGGCACTTTTCACAAAATTTAGGTAGAAACCCAAAAAATATGGCTTCCTGCATCTACAGCGTACCACAAGAAGTGAAAAAGGATGCTTTAGGATGTCAGATGATGATGACGCGTTGCGTGAAAATATTTGCTCAAAGAATTAAGTCAAAGATATAGAACTATAAACCCCTAAAAAGATATGTAACTTAAGTTACACCAAAATGCAAATTAAGTTGCCTAACACATGCCTTTATCACTAATAATCACTAATAAATAAAAAAAAAATTTTTTTATATTTACAACTAAATGAATGAAGAACCTAAATTACGGTATATTCTAATACAACTCAAAATGGGTTGTTACAACATTAGTTAGATCATCTTCCGTTGATCTGCACCATTAAATTTCCGATCATGCTGTGATATTTGGGGAACTGAATGTTGATGGGTGCGTTTAATCTGAACAAATCGTACAGTATAGACCTTTTAAAACAGTTGACATCACGAAATTTCAAAGTGACCTTATAAACATTAGCTGGTGTCATGTATATCGATGCCGTGATATTAATGGTAAATTATTACTTTTTAACGGCATTATACAATCTTTTTGATACTTATTTCCCACTCAAAACATCGCGATTTACAAAAAAAAAACAGCTTACTGAAAATTCTTATAAAGCTGAGTAATAAAGCATTAAATCGTTTTAATAATACTAAACTGGAGGCACATTGGAACTATTATAAAATACTGCAAAATTTTATCAATAAAGCAATTCTTAGAGAAAAAAGAGCTTACATTGCATTCAAATTAAAAAATAGTTCAAGTACCAATGTTTTTCGTGAGTTGTCGCTAATGGGAATTAGTCATAAATGTCCTAATGGACAGCTTCCTTTTCAATTAAGTAATGTTAACAATATAAATAACCTTTTTATCACCTCTGCTCAAAACAACTCAAAGTCTAATCCCGAATTAACGATATATTATAATTCTAATGTGACTTACAAGTGCTCCACAAAATTTTCTTTTAAAATGGTTACTGGTTCTGATATTAGCAATGCAATTACTTCTATACGTTCCAATAGTAGAGGAGCAGATCACATATCGCGTCATATGATTAATTTATGTTTGCCCTCTATAATTCCTGTGATTACTATTGTGGTAAACTATTGTTTAATACACTCTACGTTCCCCGACGTCTGAAAGACCTCCGTTATTGTTCACCTCTGTAAAATGTCGGACCCCAAAACGTTTTCTTATCTAAGACCTATTAGTGTCTAACCGGGTGTTTCTAAAATTTTTGAGAAAATTCTTTTCATTCAAATTAAAGATTACGTTGAGCCACATCAGATCATATCCAATAAACAATCCGGTTTCCGTAAGGGATATTCATGTGAAATGGCGCTCTTATCCGTAACTGATTATATTATATCGGCAATTGACAACAAAGGCACCATTTTAGAATTACTAGATTTTTCCAAAGCATTTGATATCGTCAATCATGAATTAATGTATTAGCAATTCTAAACTTTATTGGTTTTGATAAACCTTCAATTTTGTTGATGTCTAATTACCTAATTAGACAGAGTCAAAAACTTCGTCATGGAAACACGTACTCAGATATAAAAGGAACCACCTGTGGGATACCACAATGCTCAGTATTAGGTCCACTTTTGTTTTCAATCTACTCATCCAACATCATAAATAAACTAAAATTTTGTAATTATGATCTTTATGCCGACGACACGCAGCCAAATTACAAAGAGCAATTAGCGAAATTAATCGAGTTTTAAATAAGTTTGTCACTTATGCTGCAGAACATTCCTTATTTGTAAACCCCAGCAAGTCCAAGCTAATGTTGTTTGGCTTCCATCATGACAGGGAGTAGGAATGAGATTTACTTAAATGTTCATATAAAAATTGGAGATTGTGGGTTAGAATTGGTTTATGGTGCGAGGAATTTGGGACTTATGATTGAAAACTGTATTTAAGAGGCATTTTCAAATTTACGCTACATATATAGTATTAAAAGTACTGTATCGTTTAGTTCGAAGATTATGTTCTGCAAAACTCTGGTGACGTCACATTTGAGGTACTGTAGTTCTGTTTATGGGCCATGCCAGAGAGAATATATGGGCAAATTAAAGTCGTTCAAAATTCTTCCGCCAGACTTATTTTTGAATGTAAAAAATACCAACACATATCAGACAAGCTTTAAATTGTTCAGTGGCTAAACATGAATAACTGTTGGCTTCTCCACTCGCCTTGCCTTTATCATAAAGTAATACTCTATAAGACACCTGCGTACCTCTTCCGGGCGGATGTCCACAATATTAACATCCGGCGCAAACATGTAATTTCGGTTCCCTTTCACAATCTTCAATTCTTTAAACGGTCATTTAGTTACAAAATTTGTGTCATATACAACTCATTACCGCCGGATATAAAATCATTGCCAGTATCAAAATTTAAGATTGCAGTCAATAAATTACTATTATTTTGATCAATTTTTAATGTACATTACAATCTCAACAGCACTTTGAATATTGGTTTTCGTTTGTTACTTCACCGATGCGTTTCTTTAGTGTTGTACGATTAGCCTACTCCGAATGCATATGCAGTTCAGGGTTAAGTGGTAGAGCACAGAGAAAGAACTTTCGTTCTCTGTGTGAACTTCGCCTTTGGGCATAAGGGTACATTTTCGTGTTATTGTTTTATTTGTTTATTTTCATTATTCTCTCTTCTAAATTTATTATTATTATTATTACATTTATTTCATTTGTACTCTTTGAACCCAATAAAGACATTATTATTATTATTATTACTACTATTATTATTATTATTTTTTTTTGCGTAACTTCTACGGCCATTTGCCATTTCCTCAAGTTTTGATTTTATATCTTATTTATTAGTTCAGTTTCTTTTAACAATTGGAGGAGTAATGTCACATGCTCTTGATCATCTCTGAAAATATCTTCCATAGTATCTTTCAACCCTAATTTCTTCTTGACGTCTTTGTATTTTGTGCACTCTAATAATATGTGCTTTACAGTTAAGTGTGTGTTACATAGATTACACATGTCTTGCCTTCTCCTTCCTAGCATGTGAGAGTGCGTCATATTGGTGTGACCTATTCGAATTCTTGTTAAAGTAACTTCTAAAGGTTTTGTATTTTGACTTGCTATTCTCCAGGGTTTTACGTCACTCTTGATTTTTTGTAGTTGCGTATTTGTTCCGTTCCAATCTTGTTGCCATATGATTTGTATTTTGCTTTTAATTTCTCCCTTGATTTTTTTAAGCTTCGTTGATATTTCTTGAGCTTGATTGTTTTTTATGGAGACTAATTCTAACCTGTTTTTTTAAATAATATCTGCTGCTCTTACCAGAGCTGGTCTGATTATGGTTGGCCTTTCTTCGTACTCTTGGTTGGTGTTGTTACTTATGAGATCATGGTTTAGATGGTTGTTTAAAGCATTGATTTTTGAGTGGTAGATAAGTAATAGTTGTTGGTAACGGATGGGTAATGGTTGGATGCCTGCGTCAACAAATATTGCTGCGTGTGGGCTAGTTCGGTATGCTCCTGTGGCTAGTCTAATTCCATGTGCATGTATACTATTTAGGATTCTTAAGGTGGATGATCTAGCTGAGGAATAGATTATACAGCTGCAGTCAATTACAGATAGTACAAATGCTTTATATAGCATTAGTAATTGCTTTCGAGATGAACCCCAATTACGGTTACACAGGATTCGAATTGTATTCCATCGTTTTTTACACGAATCTGCCAATTGACTGATATGTTTGATACTACTGGTATTTTTACACCATTTATATGTAGGTTTGGGTCTTCGTGTGGGGTCCTTAGACGGCAGAAATGGATTACTCTTGTTTTTTCTTTAGAAAAGGTAAAACCTTTTTCTCCTGCATAATGGGTCACTTGGTCTATTGCTATTTGTATTCTTTCTTGAACTGTATCTATGCAGCTTCCTTGAAACATGATTATTAGGTCGTCGGCGTATAGACACTTTTTAACAGACCCCTGAATGGTCGAAAGTAGCTTGTTTATTCCTATTAAGAATAAGGTCACGGCTAGGACCGAACCTTGAGGAATGCCGTTTTCCAGCGTATGTATTTCTGATAGTGTGCTGCCTATCCTAACCTTAAATTTTCTTTTTGATAGAAAACTAATTATAATTTTGGGCAATTTTCCTCGTGTATTCCAGTCATGTAGCTGTTGTATTATGTTAAAGCGCCATATGGTATCATAGAATTTCTCTAAATCAAAAGATACTGCTACAGTGTGCTGCGTTTTTCTGAAGCCCTCAACGATGTAGTGTTCAATATACACAAGGTAATCTATTGTAGAATGTAATTTTCTAAATGCAGTCTGATGGGATGATATTAATCCATGCGGTTCCAAATGTGGCATAAGTCTTCTGTTTATCATCGTTTCCAATACTTTACTCATGTTACTGGTAAGAGCAATTGGCCTGTAACTATTTGGTTTGGTCATATTTTTGTTGGGCTTTAGTACTGGAATTATGATGGATTCTTGCTACTTTTTGGGGAAATATCCTTTTGTTGTATATATGGAGCAGGGTTTTCTGTGCGGATGCAGGAAGGTTTTGGAGCATAGAGTATGTGATATTATCTGGACCTGGTGATTTATCTTTTTTAAGTTTTAGAGCATGTTCGAGTTCTTTAATTGTAAATTGTTTATTGTACCCTATTTGTTCTTCACTTTGAAAATCCAGTAGTTTTTCAGTGTCCTTTTTTTATTTTTAAGAATGTTTTATCAAAACATTTAGAGCTACTGACGTTTTCGAAATGTGTAGCCAAAGCTTCTGTTTGTTCTTTAATGTTTGTTATTTCTCTGTTTTCATTTATTATGATTTCTGAGATAATAGTAGTAGGTTTTTTCAGTATATTTTTTGCCTTTCTCCATACCTCCGATGGAGGTGTACTGGAGTTTATAGAGGACACATATTTTTCCCAAGATGATCGTTTACTGTTTAAAATAATTTTCCGCATATTCACTCTGGCTTTTTTGTAATTAATTAGGTTTTCTACGGTTGGGGATCTTTTAAACGTATTGAATAATTTTCGTTTATCTTGGACAGAGTTTTTGACCTCGTCGGTCCACCAAGGAACACACCGGTTTTTAATTTTGCCGGAAGAACGCGGTATACTTTCTTCTGCGGCGTTTATTATATTTTTGGAAAATTCTTGAACAATTGTATCAATGTCATCCAAGTCTTGTGGGGTTTGGCGAATTGATTGTTTGTAAACTTCCCAATTGGCTTCGTTTGTTTTCCACTTTCTTGGAATCGAATATTCTCGTTTTTTAAATCCCGTTGATATAAGAATTGGGCAATGGTCGTTATTGTAATATTCTTCAAGGGCCTTCCAAGCAAGGTTTAGCGCAATACTATTGTGTGCTAAGGTTAAATCTATTGTTGAAAAACTATTGGATTTCGTATTCATGTGTGTTGGTTGTCCTGTATTTAAGAGGACAAGTCCTTTAGTTTCCAGTAGTTCTTCAACGATTTTACCACGTGGATCTCTATGGGTAGATCCCCAGAGGGTAGAATGAGCGTTGAAATCTCCTAAGAATAAATACGGTGGTGGAAGTTGTTCTGTTATTTTTTGTAACTCATCTAAGTTCCAGTCAAACACTGGAAAATATGCGTAGTGACAACTTGGTGTTTAGTGTCGACTGAGATCATATTCGTTGGCGTTCCGTTTCGGATGTATACGGCGACTCCACCACTGGCTCTGTGATGTTTTGTATCATTCCTGTTAATACTTTCGTACTTTCGTAATAAAAACGTGTTTTCGTTTTTTAGATGCGTCTCTTGAAGGCATATAACAATTGGATTATACTTAGCTATTAACATTTTTAGTTCGCAATAATGCGCCTGTAGTCCATTACAATTCCATAGCACGATATATTCATTGTCGTGTAAATGAGCCATTTTAGTTATACTTATAATAAAAACAATTATTAATAAATAACATTAAAGAAAAGGAACGACGGACTATTGACTAGTATACTAACATTAAGACAAACGACTTAAAACATTTCGCTAAAATATCACAGTTTGCTATCACGTTCTTAAAATAGTAAAATATCACTGGTAAAATATCACTGAATAAATCACATTGACTGTTTTCGGGGACCTCTCGGTCTACCCTTCTGCCAACCCGGCTTCTTTTTTTGAGATTTTGCCATCTCTACCACAGTTTGATCTACCGAACTGATAGTCGATCCGGTAGATAACGATCTGTTCACGGCAATTTTTCTTTTTTCTCCGCGTGTTTCATCCTCCATAGGTTCTTGTTCATTAGAGGATGGCGGATCTTGAACAGGTTTTCTAATTATGCTCACTTCCTCTCTAATTATATTTTTAATATCCGACATGAGAGTATTCCTTTCTAAGGTACTACGAACTATAGCTTCAGGTGAGGTTGAGGTAAGTAAACTTAGTTCTTCCTTAATTATTTTTTTTATTTCTGGGATTATATTTTGGAGAGACATATTGCTATTGGTGGTCGCAGCGACCTGTGCAAAGGTAGTTGCTTTAGTAACGGCGGATCCGGCCATTTGCTTTGCCTGAAAGTATGATATTTTATTAATAACCATTATTTCCTGTATTTTACATTCTCTTTTGTAGATGGGGCACCCTTTCCAGATTGCTATATGCGTTCCTTTACAATTAAGGCAACATTTTGGTACCTCGCAAAGTGAACCTTCATGCGGAGGCTTTCCACAGATAGATATTTTTTGACTACTGCAATTGGATGCTGCATGTCCGAACTTATAGCAGTTGTAGCACCGTAATGGTAGTGGTATATACGGGCACCGTTAAAGAATACATTGTTATTTTTATTGTTTTCGGGAGTATCTCTCGTTCGAAGGTAAGGATGTGGTTAGGCGTATCTACCCATGTGCCCTCCCTCTTTATCCTAATCCTTCTCACCTCTGTGACATGTTCATGAGAAAGTTCATCTTTTATCTCATCCAATGAACAATTTAATAGATCGGGGCAGTATACTACCCCTTTATGTCTGTTTAGTGTTGGATGAGGTGTTATTTGTGTATCCATGTCTGCAATTCTCTTAGTCTCAAGTAATCGCTTAGATTGGGCTCTTGTCCTTGTTTCTACTAATAGGGTACCTTTTACCTTTTTTATATCATTAACTTCACCAACTAATCCATATAATGCCTTCGAAATTAAAAAAGGACTGATTTTAATAAAATCGCCTTCTACCTTTTTCAGGAGCAGGAACCGGGACCATGGGGTCTCCTTCTCCTGCTTGCCATTTTTTGGGAGCTTTTTGGAGGAAGCTGCCGGAAACCGTAAACCATTATCTTTGTCAGGAGTCGAACAATGGTCTGTGGCACAAAGCCGACGGGATTCGCCACTAAATTCACCGTCTTTGGGTTCTGGACTTTTAGGTGGACCCACTGGCACTTCCATATTTAAAGATTTGGCACTCTGTGTGAATTGATTTCGGATACTCGTATTGTTTCCACGAGAACGCACTGAATAAATGTCGACTGAAGCAGAGCAGGCATACTACAGAAGGGCATTTATACTGTGTGGGGCGCCTCTTCCCCCACAGGCGTTTCAACGCTAAGGACCAGGCTTCCCCCTGGCCACGCTCAGGCATCCCCTCGCGCAATCCCTTCAGCACCTAAAACTGCCAAACGACCTTGGAATTAGAGGATTTTTTATAGAGGTTTCCTTTCTCGCAGTCCAGGAAATTAAGCCAAGGCCACCGACCACCACCTGTACGACGTTCCCTAGCCACGCCCTGCTAGAGTCTCTGAAGTACAGTTCGCGGTTGCGGTATTAGGACACGGCTAGCGCTCAGCCGCCCCCAGCTAGGACATACCGGGCTAGCCACACCCGTATACGCTTTTGACGGCGTATGGCCTGGGAAGAGTAGAGAGAAGAGGAAGTGGTCCCCTAGCTTTCGCTGCCATCCCTGACCTCGTTAGTTACGAGGCCCCACGTGGACTGGTCCGCGACACCGTATTCTCTAGAGCTAACAGTGGCGGTTTACCGCCACGAGCTCATATTTCGGTGTTGGCCTTGCATCACTTAAGATCATTTGCAACGTCATTCGCCTATCCGCCACCTGGGGACGCGCCTAGTAGGTGGTCCAACCCCTAGGTACTATTATTATTATTATAAAATATAATGTCAATAAAGATTAAATTAAAGCAAATGTTATAGCTAATGAACTTAATCAACCCAAACATTTACGTTTATGCACAAGATCTATCTATTTTAAACATCTAATTAAATTTCATGCATTAACATAAATCTAATTTTCTACTTGCTTTTTCTTGTTTTTGAGTTGTAAGTTAGCTATAATAACTATTATACACAATGACCAAAAAATGCTAATAAATTATGTGACAATGACAACATATTTACTTACCAATATTTATGTATTAATAGATAACAAGCGTCTTTAAAAAGACGATTTAGTAGGCCAGAGATGAAAAGAAGCAAAATGAAAATACAAACAAACAAATTGAGCAAAGCTTGGTGCACTATACACAATTTAGTTAATAGATGAGTATTTTAATAATGTGATAAATAGGTTCACCCTAACGAAATATATTGTTAACGTCACATTAGGTAGGAGGGGAGTTGAATCCGGAAATAATTTAAAAATTTCAAAATTAGGATATCTTTTTAACAAACTGCCCTAACTGACCAGCGACTTCCTGTAAATTATGTTAAGATTTTGATATATATATATATATATATATATATATATATATATATATATATATTTTTTTTTTTTTTTCAGGTTTCTGCGAGTGTTGTATGTACCTATCCATAAACTCGTTTCGGATGTTGTGCTGTATTCTACCATTACCAATTCATTTTAAATGTTTATTTAATGCGAAAGATTCAACTAACAAGATTCTGAAGTCGGGTATTTATAAATTGAACTGCACATTCTATATTTCTGTTTGTATGGGACAAACACTTAGGATCAAGGATATTAGATACAAAGTATACATTAGATGTTACAAATATAAACACACAGACGAATCAAATGATTCCAAACGTTTAATCGTAAATAATCACCTTATGACTTCACAAAACAGCATTAAATTGTTACATTGTACTTAAAAAGATAAATTTGATGTTTCGGAAACTTTCGAATGATACAATATTAATCAGAAAGTACCTTTAATGACCATAAGTAGGTACTTGTTTGTAATTTTACTTATATATTTTCTCTTGTTAATGATAAATGTTGTATTGAAACGCGTAGAGAAATAAATAATTATAAAAAGAAATTGTGGAACTATATGTATTCAAAATATTAGTGCTTACACCTGTATATGTTTATAAGGCATAAATTGATTACAATTGTTTTGTGCAGTTAATATGATGAAGATCAAAATATCTGTGTGATGTATTTGCTAAAAAAATGATACCAGTAAGAAAGTTATATGCTGGCTACATCAGACGTTTTTATATTATTTCATATTAACCAACAGTTGGAATAAATGCCGTTTACGTATAATTGATCGTATTCTAGTATTCCTTATTGACACGACTTTAATTTTTAGCTTCCTTTCTGACAATAAATTATAGATATAAAAAGGATATTAAAACCAAAGCCTATACTTATAAATGAAAAGATCGAATAGACATTTACCTAAAATAGCATCAAAATGACACCTAACGGATCTCTTAAACTGTAAACTTTAAGGTATAAATTTAATTTTAATAAACTTTTGCAATATTATTTCGTAATTACATTTATAGTCATTATGTACCAACCATATTTTATGCACGCGTGGCGTCAAAATTATCATTAAATTTGCATTCTAATTGGTTTTGAATACACACGATGTTGACATTATTGAATTTTAATTAAAAATAAACTGAAAATCAATGAAACAATCTAAGTTTTAAGGTAACCCACCGAGATAATCGTTTTTCCTAATTTTATTCTTAAAAGTTTACATTATTCTTAGAAAAGTAACTTGAAATTGAATTAAATTCAAAACCTAAAGAGAGACTTAACAAACAATTGAGTCTTATAAATCTATTTATTTTGAACAATGAATTACGAGCACTTTACTTTTAAAGATACGCCTTCAGAATATTTTACTTGAACCTCTTTTGTCAGTAAAGAAATGTTCATCTTCAATAAGAAAGGTACAACTTAAAGCAAGAAAATTTAATCCTTTAAAGTAAGATTTAAATCCACATTTTCTTTTAGAATTTTGTCGGGTGGAAGCAGTGTATTTTTTCTAATCTTCCAATTCGGTTAAACTTTATATGGTTTAATTTAGTGTAAGTGTATCGGTAGATATGTGTGTTAAGTTCAAGAATTTTCAAGAAGACGTATGATAAAAGTTTAAAGTGAAATCACCCCGAATACACTTGGAACGCCTTGAGATTTTCTTTGTTTTATTTTTTCAAGGTGTGCTTTAGTAAAATCCTGAAAAATGAGAAAACTATAAACGTTATATGAAAAATTGAAAATTCAAATTTATAAATTTTTAAAGAAGGTGCACCTTTGGGAATTAAAAAACTTTGTAAATGATTAATGAGAATCTTATGCATGAAATGGATGAAGGTAAAGCGAATTGTTTTTTATTGGAACAGACGGAAAGTAAAGAAGACATATGACGTTTAACAGTACTAATATAATTATTTACATAGAACCTATTTGTTCCAATTTTTAACAATTAATTACATTTGGTAATTAATTAGTAAAAAGGCTACTTTGTCTTAACTTCGTGCATCTGTTTACATGAGCGAACACGTTAATTTACGCTAGACAACCTGATAGAATGCTAAAATTGATATTATTTAATCGTTTAAATTTTTTCTTTTTCGACTAAGCATACTTTCCTACACTTACCCTAAAATGACTATAAAGTGATTGGTTGAATTAGTCACAAATAATTTGATTTATTTTGTGCTTGCGGTTAAAATAGAACTTTATACACATCTAAATACTTAATTCTTAATTAAACTACGATTCAATTTGGACCTTTTACTAGTATTTTAAACATAAACTTTAAGTAAGCAGACTCGAAACCTTTTCCACTTTAAATAAGAAAACGGGCTCAAATTATTTACAATCTGAAATATCTGATGCGCAACAACCCGCGACTTTTCAACCGACAAAGTGGAAATTGAAAGAGATGAAATAATTTTTATAATAATTTTGCGTTCCAACCTACCTATTCATACGTAGGTATAGAAGGTTATGCAATCGGCTTTTTTTCACTACCGCTAAACCGATCTATTAGCGTATTTACAACTTTTGGCAAGTTTCGCCAAGATGGCGGTGGGTGGGTGGGTGATTGGGTGGGTAGGTGGGTGGGTGTAGGTGGGTGGGTGGGTGTGTTGTGTGTTGTGTGTGTTTGTGTTTGTGTTGTGTTCGTGTTCGTGTTCGTGTTCGTGTTCGTGTTCGTGTTCGTGTTCGTGTTCGTGTTCGTGTTCGTGTTCGTGTTCGTGTTCGTGTTCGTGTTCGTGTTCGTGTTCGTGTTCGTGTTCGTGTTCGTGTTCGTGTTCGTGTTCGTGTTCGTGTTCGTGTTCGTGTTCGTGTTCGTGTTCGTGTTCGTGTTCGTGTTCGTGTTCGTGTTCGTGTTCGTGTTCGTGTTCGTGTTCGTGTTCGTGTTCGTGTTCGTGTTCGTGTTCGTGTTCGTGTTCGTGTTCGTGTTCGTGTTCGTGTTCGTGTTCGTGTTCGTGTTCGTGTTCGTGTTCGTGTTCGTGTTCGTGTTCGTGTTCGTGTTCGTGTTCGTGTTCGTGTTCGTGTTCGTGTTCGTGTCGTGTCGTGTTCGTGTTCGTGTTCGTGTTCGTGTTCGTGTGCGTGTGCGTGTGCGTGTGCGAGTGCGTGTGCGTGTGCGTGTGCGTGTACGTGTTCGTGTTCGTGCTCGAGTTCGCGTTCGTTTTCGTGTTCGTGTTCCTGTTCGTGTTCGTGCTCGAGTTGGCGTTCGTGTTCGTGTTCGTGTTTCTGTTCGTGTTCGTGTTCGTGCTCGTGTTCGTGTTCGTGTTCGTGTTCGTGTTCGTGTTCGTGTTCGTGTTCGTGTTCGTGTTCGTGTTCGTGTTCGTGTTCGTGTTCGTGTTCGTGTTCGTGTTCGTGTTCGTGTTCGTGTTCGTGTTCGTGTTCGTGTTCGTGTTCGTGTCCGTGTCCGTGTCCGTGTCCGTGTCCGTGTCCGTGTCCGTGTCCGTGTCCGTGTCCGTGTCCGTGTCCGTGTCCGTGTCCGTGTCCGTGTCCGTGTCCGTGTCCGTGTCCGTGTCCGTGTCCGTGTCCGTGTCCGTGTCCGTGTCCGTGTCCGTGTCCGTGTCCGTGTCCGTGTCCGTGTCCGTGTCCGTGTCCGTGTCCGTGTCCGTGTCCGTGTCCGTGTCCGTGTCCGTGTCCGTGTCCGTGTCCGTGTCCGTGTCCGTGTCCGTGTCCGTGTCCGTGTCCGTGTCCGTGTCCGTGTCCGTGTCCGTGTTCGTGTTCGTGTTCGTGTTCGTGTTCGTGTTCGTGTTCGTGTGTGTGTGTGTGTGTGTGGGTGCGTGCGTGCGTGCGCGTGTGCGCGCGCATGCGCGTGCGCCCGTGTGCGCTTGAGCGCTTGTGCGCTTGAGCGCTTGTGCGCTTGTGCGCGTGTGCGCGTGTGCGCGTGTGCGCGTATGCGCGTGTGCGCGTGTGTGCGTGTGTGCGGGTGTGCGTGTGTGCGTGTGTGTGTGCGTGCATACGTGCGTGTGTGTGTCTGTGTGGCTGCGTGTGAGTATCCATGGTAACTCCAAAACGCAAACATCCACGTACGTTTGTAATTTTGTATTTAAACTTGTTTTCATTTCGCTTGCATGTGATTAGATTTTGGTATAAATACAGCAGCGGTGAGGGGGTGTATTAGGATTTTGTCAAATATTTCTAAAATAGCTGCATGTTTCAATTTCAAAGATATAAAAATGCCTAGATATAGACTTGAATTGTGTTCTATGTAATTTTTTGATATGACGCGTAAGTCCTAAGGTAGAATTCAAGTGTTAGTCCAATTTTTTTGAATAACGATTTTTATAAAAAATTTTACATAACTTTTCTTTATAAATATAACGCAAAGTAAGTCTAAAAATTAATTAAATATGAATGAAGATGGTTAAGCTGTATTATTAATATCCTACAGAAGCGGGTGGCTTTGGAAATTTTTTTAATGTTAACAAGTACTTACGTCTGTAGAAGTGAGACACCTCCCTCTCACCACTTTTCGTGAGTGGGTGTAGTCACGTGGCCACCCCCACCTCCACGTAGCCACGCACACTATCAGCTAATTGGTAGTGCGCGCACATACAGCCAAAGCAACAAAGCAAACTAGCAAATTAATTACTCATTTGTATGTATAATACTGAAGGTGACTTTTTCTCAAGGTAAAATTAGTATATTTAGTATCCAGAACAGTGAGGACATTTTACCGATCGAAGGCAATTGTTTGGAGGAGGAGAGAAGCGACGACTTCAATTATTGTCTGAGTCCTTAATGTTCGAGATGTTTATGACGTTTTTTGCGCGACTAAATTTATTCAAAAGATTTAAATATGTATTTAATAAATAACGGTATGCACATATGTACATTAGTCTCGTTATATCAAGTTGTCCTAATGTAAAAATTTGTATTTCCTTGCTATAACAATTTGTAAATAACTGCAGCCAATACAGTTTTTTTGTGAAAATAACATTGAAAACTAGAATGAATATTTTAAGATCTGAAAATTTTCTTGCACACAAGGTAGAAGATTACATATTAAAGTAAAGATACATTAGTAATTTATTATATCTATTATAGGTAGGAATTGTATTAGGAATAGCTGGTGCATGTAGACAAGAAGAGTTATATAATAGAAAAATAGAAGACTTTGGAACTTGATGGATTAATCATTGTAAAAATACCCCAAACGAAGACAAATATTCAGCGATCATTTGTTGGTATTAACATTGCACATAATAAAGTTAACTATTTGGACATATATTACAAATATAAAAGTCTCCGTCCAAAGAATGCAAAATGATTTCACTTCTTTTTAAATTATCGAAATGGGAAATGCACTAATCAGGTTATTGCGAAGGTTACATTAGTTGTAGCGACAAGTAAACTAATCCAAAAGAGTCGCACGAGGTTCCAGTAGATGTACTGAAATTTTTTCATCGGCATCTGTTTTCCAAAATAAGCTTTCGGCGGTGGAAATTGTAATAATTGTACTTTCAATATTTATGTTAATCGGTAAATTATAAAAATTGTTATTATTTAAAATTGAATAAATTTACTTACCGTTCTAGAACGCTAAAATACTTACCGTCGTACTTATTCTTAGCAACCAGTAAACAAAAATTACTGTCGTGGAAACACACGAGGTAAACAACCAGATAGAGCATAGTCGCGCAAAAAATATATTGTAAATTGTAACAGTCAACTTTCAATATTTACATTTAATTGATAATTGATATCACTATTAAAAGGAGTACACAATGAAACGTAAACAATCTATAAGGAATATGTGTATTAATCAACGTATTCATGCATTTTATTTCTGCTTAAACCTTGTACATATAATTTAACACACTCAAGGTGAAAATCATTTAAAGGATGTTTGGTAAAGCAAACAGGCAAATTAATTTCATTTACATGTATAATGTTGAAGGTGACTTTTTCTCAAGGTACAAATAAGTATGTTGTAATAAAATTCGTATGTAAGTAAAGGACACAACTCTCAAATGGAAATTAAAAGAAGTGTAATAATTTTAATAACAATTAAGCAGTCTCTTTATAATAAACCCTATAACGAAAATCACGTTGTAAAACAGTTATCTATTCTAGTCCAGAATTGCGTTTTTAAAGTCAGATAGAAATTAATTAATAGGCATAAACACAATATGTTAACCTTAGATACTGACAAAATTTGAGCTAACGCTTAAAATGCAGGCTTAAAGATAGCATAGAACATAATCCGTTTAAGGTCTAGGTTTTTATATCTTTGGGATATTCTTGATAAAAATCGAAACTGGCCCTAATAAATATTAATAATAATAAACACAGATTAAATAACATCTTTTTATTATGAAAAACACTTGTTATCTTCTTTACATGTCATCTATTAATTCTTCTTCCCCATTATTAAAATGCAATTTTTTATAGCAGGAGCGAACCCTACAGACAGGTTCCTATAACAGCCTTACAAGACTAGAACCTTCATTAGAATACAAATTCCAGCTCAAGGCCAACTCCGGGGTCAACCTCTAGACTAACTCCAAAACCAAACCCGATCTCTCAAGGTTCAAAATACGATCCACACGTGGGCGTATATAAAAAGTGAAAGTTAAGGTGCCCCTAGAGGTAACGTCACAAAAAACAAAATGGCGGCGCAAGTGCCCCTATTCTACTCTCGATAATGCACATATAACATTAACCTACGAATAAGAGACGTACTACAACTCTAAGAATTCCTAGTATACCTAGAATGTACCTTCTCTAAAACACTGAACTGATTAAGACATGTAGTTTAAAATACTAAGTTATAAAATTAGAGTTCTACAACTGTATTGTAAAATCTAAAGAAAATCAAAGAAAAATAAAAGAATAATAAATATTCAAACACACCCCCGTGTTAAAACAAACAATACCCCAATCTATTATAAAAACCTCTTCTAGAATTAGCCAATTGTGTTTCGGTAATTAACCGTCACTCGTTTTCTATCGCCTCCCACAAGGAATTGATATCTGGGTGGCGCCTTTTACAAATTGTGCTTTGAAGGAGACCCTACAAGAAGAAATGGCAAGGAGCTAAATCAGGAGATCTGGCAGGAAAAGCACCACCTCCACATATCCAACGATTTGGAAACGAATCATTAAAAAAATTTCGAACAACTAAACCAAAAAACCGTCTTATTGAAACCAGATCTTCTGATTTTCTTTTGCAACTGCTGCAGCCCCAACTTTGGTTACTAGTAATTCCAAATCAGTTTCTGAATTTAAATTTCCTTCGATTTTAAACGGCAAACAAATTCTGACCCTCCGTAAGCTAACACCACTGTAAAAGGTTTTTTTCTTCATTGAAGTAGTTAATCATTTTAAAGTTAATAACAGGTATGGAAAAACATTATTGCGGGTCTGGCTTATAATAAGCTAAAAAGAAACTCAATAAGCATTGTATGAGTGTTAGAGAGACATAACTTTACCGATATTGCCACTTGTACATATTTGCATGTAAGCAAAAAATGTGAACTAGTTAAGTCTCCTTCAATCTAGCTTCAACGAAACCAAAACCATTAAGATGATGTTGAAAAGTCGCGTGTTCTTTGAAACTATTAAGCACTTTACACTTAAACATTAAATGATAATACCTCAAACATCGAAGTTTATTGTAATTGCGAATTTATAACATGGTTCGATTACTACCCGTAAGAAAAAGCAAGAAGAAACTTACGAGAACTACAAACAAGAACATTTACATTGACAGTATAACTTAAGTTTAAGGTTTAACTTTAGCATTATAATTCTTGTTGAAAAACCAACTATTTTTAAAAATGAACGAATACACTTTTTTCAAACCTCTCTACTTTATAAGATTTTCGAAAAGACCTCCACCTTGCGCAAGGCAGTAACCCAATCTGTGATGAAATTCAGTTCGGGTGTTTTCTAACATTTCTTGGGTGATGCTGTTTAAAGAGTCTATAATTTTGACACGAAGTTCGTCCAAATTGTTAGCATGTTCGTGCCTGTGCCCATCAATTTGCTGGGATACGTATCCCCAAACAAAAAGGTCGTTAGGCGTGATATCAGGTGAGTGAGGAGGATATTTAAAAGTATGTTTTCCACTAATAATACGGTTAGGGAACGTAATTTCCAAAAACTGTCGGACTCTTATTGCAGAATGAGCAGGACAACCATCTCCTTGATACCAAATGTCTTCAAAATTTATATTGAGGCGCTGAACAGCTGGAACTATCTGGTTTCTCAACAGTTTTAAATATTTGTCAGCATTCAAGTTTCCGTTGATAAAAATGGACCAATTATCGAATTGCCTAGAATTCCTGCTCACACATTAACTTTTGGGGGTATTGTGTCAGGTAAGGAATACCAATGTGTTTGTTTTCCCGAGAGTAACCAACAGCGACAGACGGATTGTGATAGCCATGTAAGTTAAAAGAACACTCGTCGGTAAACAAAATATTTTCAATAAATCTTTCGTTTTCATTAGCCCGATTCATCATATCTTCACAAGATTCATACGCGTTTGATGATCTTCTGGAAAAATTTCTTGTGTAGTTTGCAACTTGTAGCAACGGTATTTATTCCTTTTCAAGATATTGCGAACTGTTCTTGGTTCAATATTCATTTCTTCAGCAATTTTTGTACTATTGCACGGGAAATTAGTTTCTGCTAAACTACACACTGCAATTTCTTGGAGTTCGCGCTCTTCGTTTAAGTTACGACCAGGAAGCTCATCATCATTACCGTCAATGCTACTGCATTTTCTATAATTATTTAAACATCCACATCTTCCAAATTTACAAACAGTACGCATAATCGTACTTTCTGATGGAATTGGCCTGTTTTCAAAGGAAAAAGCAAACCTGCCCATTATTCCTTGTGCAGTGCTTCCTGATTAATATCACTTAATAATCTGTATTTTTTCTTCAGTGGAATACATGAGTATTGTGTCGAACTTGCAAAAACACTGATTTTCAATTCTCGTTGACAGTAGCAATTAAATGTGTCATGATACTAGCCTACTCAAAAGACGCAGGTATGGGGCATCAGCGCTTTTAATTTGTTGTGTATTCTATCTCACTTAGCACGGGAACTGATTGTACTGTCTTTGTTTTACTTATTATAAGTCAGACCCGCGATAATATTTTTCCATACCTGTATACGACAATATTAAATAATGTTAAATACTTTTTAAAATTATTTGATAAATTTGAAACAAATTAGAAATCAAGTCATGTCATATTTAAAAAACACCAATTACTTATTTGTTGTTTTAAACTAAATATTTCATATTTTTGTATGGTAATTAGTATTTTTGGACGTGCAATCACTTTACCTCTTGATTGATACCATTGGCTTTTCTGTCCGTTGAATTGGCGAGCAGGAATCTGCAAAAACGTTCATTTCAATGTTAAATCCCTATGTTCGGGTTCGAGAACGGACACACGGTATATATATATATATATATATATATATATATATATATATATATATATATATATATATATATATATATACAGGGTGTACAAACCAAGATGAAAAGTTCGATAATTCCTTTGGTTTCACAGATATCAAAAAAGTTCTCAAACAAAAAGGGTAGAGGTAGTTACAGTGCATTATATAAAATTATTTTTAACTATACAGGATGTTCCAAAATTCAGATATGAATCTAACTTATGTTTTTTTAAATGGGAACCCCTGTATATTATTTCAATTTCAGAAAGCCCACATTTTTTCGATTTTTTTAATGTCGGGATTGAATACATTATACAGGGCATTTGGAAAGATATGGATTGTTTTGTGTTGAAATTGTGCTCATTTCAATTCCCTGTAGAACAATAGAAATGAATTATCTGTTGGCCAGTTGTCTTTCAGAATATTGTCTAGTGCCATTATCCACCATTATTCATTTAGCTACTTGGGGTTTGTATACAGGGTGGCTCAAAACTCGGATGTGTCATTTTCTTCCGTAACTCAAATGGAACACCCTGTATTTTTTATTACTATCAAAGTCCTCTGGTACTCCTCTTTAATTTTTTCAGAGGTTCCCTTTACCTAATATGAGTAGTTATCGAGATATTTCCGGATCGGTTAACTATCACAAGAAATAAGCAGGAAAACATGCAATAATGGAAGGCAACCAACTCAAAGTGTTGCTGAGCGTTACAGAAGACCCGGATGCCAGTATACGAAAGATTTCATCTCAAAAAGGCATTAGCCATGGTACGGTTCAACGAATCCTGTCATTACATAAAATGCATCCTTTCCACGTCGAACTACATCAGTAACTAATTGTAAACTATTTCCAAAGCACAGTTGAATTTTGTAAATGGGCAAAATCGAAAATCGACGAAGAACCACTTTTCTTTGATATTGTTTGGGGATGAGGCAACATTTTCGAAAAATGGAGGAGTTAACCGACACAATTTTCACTATTACCAGACATCTAACCCACATTTGATACGAACACACAGCCAAACAAGATGGTCCTTGAATGTTTGGGGTGGAGTTTTGGGAAATCGTATAATAGGGCCACACTTTTTTGAAGAAACGGTGAATGGTACTGTTTATTTACAGTTTCTTCAAAATCATTTACCAGTTGAAGGAGTGCGCCTCGACATTCGGCAATGCATGTGGCTGCTACATGATGGCGCACCGGTTCATAACACAGGTCCTATCAAGGACTATCTGAATAATTATTTCCAACAACGATGGATAGGCAGAGAAGGACCTAAACATTGGCCAGCTCGATCACCAGATCTAACTAAAGTAGATTTTTTCTTGTGGGGTTATGTAAAGAGTATGGTGTATAATGACCCACCAACGACAAAAGAAAACATGAAGGTCAGAATTACAGAAGCATTCAAGAGTGTTGATCTTACAATATTGCGAAATGTGAGTCGGGGATTCCAGAATCGACTTCAACATTGTATTGTTGTTGGTGGAGGTCACTTCGAACACCTAATATGATTCATTTTATGTTCTTATTTTCTTTTTATTATTTATTCTTTCGTTATTGTTGTTCTTCTATATTTACAGTTAATGTTATCAGTATCAAGTAAACAGGTTAGATAGTGCACTAGATTGATTTATTTGTATTGTTTCGACACATTTGCAAGACAAATCCTTCTCAAACAGCAATAAATTTGGCAAATTTATCTATCAAACACAATGACGACCAGATAAACGTCATAATCCAAGATATTGTATCAAATTCATCAAATATCTGGAAATATCTCTCACGTTAGATACAGGGAACCTCTGACAAAAATTAAAGAGGAGTACTAGAGAACTTTGATAGTGATAAAAAATACAGGGTGTTCCATTTGATTTAAGGATGAAAATGACACATCCAGGTTTTGAGCCACCCTGTATACAAACCCCAAGTAGCTAAATGAATAATGGTGGGTGACGATACTAGACAATATTCTGAAAGACAACTGGCAAACAAACAATTCATTTCTACAGAGTGTATTGTTCTACAGGGCATTGAAGTGAGTACAATTTCAACACAAAACAATCCATATCTTTCCAAATACCCTGTATAATGTATTCAACCCCGACATTAAAAAAATCGGAAAAATGCGGGCTTTCTAAATTTGAAATAATATACAGGGGTTCCCATTTTCTTTGGGATTTGAAATCATGGCACTATTAAATCGTTACGTTATAAAATAATTATAGAAAAGTTTAAAAAAATGGAAATATTTTAAAAACTATAAATTTTAGCGGTATCAAAGTATTTAGATAAAAGTTATGTCTTTAAGAGTACTATTCGCCCATATCAAAATATACAGAGTGTTCCATTTGAAATAAGAGGATTGATGTACGTTGAACATGCTAAAGTTTCACACGGAGCCTTCTCTCCCCTATTCAGTATATCAATAAAACGTTTACATTTTTTCAAAGCCTATGCCTACCTTAATTATATCCCTGAACTAATTTTTCCCAACCTAGACAATAAACCAAGAATTAATTTTTATTGCTATCCTTACATTCAGGAAAAAAATACATTTTTGTTAAATAACTTGGCAACGTTGCATTTTGTATGTGCAAATGTATACATCTTTGAACAGCTTATCCATTAGGATATCGAAAAATGTAATGATATACAGGGTGTTCCATTTAAAATAAAAAAATTGATACCCCCCTACTTTTACGAATCACCCTGTAGGTGCTAAAATATTTTTAAGTTGTGCATGTATTGGAACCATATAACTTTTGTATAAATGATTTTAATGAAAAATCAACAGTGAAGCCACAATCTTCCGTCGCGTGACGCTTGGCCACCTGGTATAGTCTTGTTCTTTTTTTAATAATACCATTAATTTTGTGTAGTGGACAATTCTTGTCGACTAATACTGTTCTTACTTTATTTAGTATGTCTGGTCTATATTCTGGGTTTGTAAGTTTTAAAGCTCTGTCTACTATTCGTATAATTACACTATTTTCTGTGTATTTGGATGATTAGATTCAAAATTGGCATATCGTCCTGACCAGGTTTTTTTAGTGAACCATTTTGTTTTTATTTTGTTATTTGCTCTATTAGTGTTAAATAAATCTAAATAATTAATTTCGTTGTTTGTCTCCTGTTCTGTTGTAAATTGAATTTTGTTGTGACAACTGTTCAAAGTGGTCCTCGACATATTTCATGACAAGCTGGGCAATGCATGGCGAGATAGGCGACCACATTGCGCATCCTTCTAACTGTCTATAGAATACGTTATCATATTGAAAATAATTAGTGGTGGAGATTAACTTAATTGTTGTTATAAAGTGAGTTATATTGAGTCTTGTATGTATCATTAATTTATCCCAGTTGTATTTTAACGTTGTAATTATTAAATCAATAGGGGCGTTAGTATACATTGGGGTGACATCTAATGAAATAAATTTATAATCAACAGGAATTTCAATTTCATCTATAAATTTCTGAAAATCAAAGGAATCCTTTGCCTGGTAATTTGTAATCTCATTGCAGGTAATACAATTTACCACGTAAAGGATTCCCTTGATTGATCGGGAAATAAATACTTAAGAGTACAAGGAGTAATTTGACCCACTTCGTTGAATTACAATTAAGTTTAAAGTGAAAATTGTGTGTAGGGTCTGGATCGGACAGTTAATTTTAAGGAATTTAAAATTCAATAGTGAATATTTCGAAATATTTTATTTCTTCATCACGACTAATCTAATATTTGATGATGGTCAGATACATAAATTTAATAATTTAAGGATGAACTTACAATTTTATGTGCAGAATGTACGAGATAAAATGTGATATGGATGCATATGTAAAAGTGCGGATTTTGCAATTATTTACATGTAAGAACAGAATCATGAGTGGATATGCTGAAATGTATAATTAATATAGCTAACAATAATTAAGATAATTAAGTGTAGAGGATTCTTATAAAACCGGTCAAAATGGAAGACGACGTAACTCCGTTCTTTTGAAATTTAAAAGTAGATGTGTTGAGATAAAGGAAAACTTTCCAATCAGATAAGGATAGAAGTACCAACTTAACCCATTCATTCTCAACAGTAGTAAACATAGCATTTTCAAGGTATAATTCTTTATTCTATACAAAAATACATAAACGTGAGTAGTTGTAACAAGAAAAATGAAAATAGATAGCCGTAACGGCCGTAGTAAAATGTTTCGTATACTTTGGGATTTCTAGGGTACATAAATGATTAGGGTGCGTGCAAGTCTTTGAAACAGTCTATATGTAGATGTACCTGACACTTTTTACACATGTAGATTGTATTGTTCTTACACTGTCTACAACTTCTCCTTGCTTTATTTTCCTGTCCGACTATCACGTGACCAATATTGTCGAATCTCAATTCCGCTGGCAATGCGTTCTTAGACGGTCGTCCATAACTTGGATTTGTAGGAAGTTTTGACTCAGTAGGTCCTGCTACCTCCTCATTTTCTTGAGTACAGGTGTCCTCTGCTTTCATAAGAGTAACTGCTATATACGACTTGAATTCTATCTGTGACATGTTTTGCTGATTCGCTGTATTATATACTTTCCAAGCATTTACTACGACACTGTCTAGTAAGTTTATAAAAAGTGGCCACCACCATTTCTTGCCTCTTACTTGAATTCGATAGTTGGCAATCCCGTTATCATGAAGATCTACTCCTCCCATGTGGCTATTATAATCGCCAATTACTTTTGGTTGTGGGATAGTGACCACCTTTCTTTCTTTTCTGCTATATCGTTTAGCAGTTATCAAAAGTTCGATGCAGCAGTTATTTGTGGCAATAGTGACAACAGAATTATCATTCCATTTTACTAACAAAATGTTCATCATCAAAACCAAATCATTGAACCTCTATCTCTTTTAGGCTCTTTGCTGTTTCCAGTGTATCATTGCACGTTCGGTTTTCTCGGATTGTACCCGTGGCGTAAAAGCCTTTGTTTTTCAGTAGACAAAACAACCTATGCGAAGAAAAAAAGTTATCAAAAAGCCCGCGGTGTTTATATGGATTCTGCATAACGGACAAAAGGTTCAGGACAACCTGTTCTCCTAATCCTAAGTCATTTTCGTCCTTATCTATTTGTTTTCCAGCATATGGAATAAATTTATGTAAGTATCCATTTGGGCTACATAAACACCATAATTTAAAACCGAAGCGTACCGGTTTACCTTTTATAAATATTTTGCAACTATGTCGACCAAAATATGGAACCATTTCCTCAACTATCGATAAATTATGAGAAAAAATTCCAAACTGCATATTTTTCTCATTTATTACATCAAATATAGGTCTCAGTTTCGAGAATTTGTCTCCTTTATCTAATTGGTTATTATCTGATAAGTGTATATTTCGTTTGATGGAATCAAATTTATTTCTGCTCATACAGTTTCTTACCAGAGGTATACCCTTGTCTTCGTCTTTCGACCAGTACATCTTTGTAGCTGGAAACGTATGGTAACCAGAAAAGATCAATATACCACAAAAGCGTTTCAGATTTGTTATATTTAGCCGAAAGGAGTCCCGATTATGATCCTGTGCATATTTGTTTGAGAAGTCAACAATTTTTTTCCAAACATCTTCACTAAAATATAAGCAAAAAACTTCGTATGGAGATTTTCCACTCATTTTGTTTAGCAACAATCCTGTTACTTTCAAACATTGTATATGCTTTACAATGCACAACATGCTCTGGTACATACATAGGACAAACCCCTCAGTTTATGAAAAGTAGAATTTCTGGTCACAAAGTACACAAGGTTGGGATGTCAATTAGCAGCTCATTCCGTAGATAATAACCACCGTTTCAACTTCGACAATCCGAAAATACTAGGGAAAGAAAGAAACCTTACAAAACGTCTGTTTCTTGAAATGTGTCATATTAATAAGGACAAACGTTCAATAAATAATAGAGTAGACATTAGCAATCTAAGCATAATATATAATTAAATACTTATCTTTTTTGGTTTTTTTAATGGTGTATTTTAAATTATACAATCTAAACGTTTCGATAATACTTACAATTATCTTCGTCAGTAGTATCTGTTAAAATTGTTGAAGATGTTGTAAACAATTTTGTCAAAGTCGAAAAACTAAAACATAAACATCAGCCTGCTATCAGCAATATGAGAAACGTATAAAGCCAACTATAGAATACATTTTAGTGAAGAATAACTAGGTCATTAAAAATTAAATATTGTTAAACTGTCTTAAAGATGACAAATCAGAACACTCTAACGGCGAAAGATAACAATGAAAAATGTCAGCCAAAAAACATATTTAACAAAATTTAATCAAGTTGATGTAAGTGGAAAGTTGTGAAAAACTTCAATTTCAAAATGATAAAAGCATTGACAAATATAAACATAGCATCAAATAAAATAGTCATTCATATGGAAAAATATACATCGGAACTACAAAACGTAGCTTTGGTACAAGACGCAAAGAACATATAAGGTCTTGTAGATTGGATCAACCAGAGAAGTCTGCTGTTGCTGACCATGCCCTGAAAAACTTTTGGTTACGCAGATATGACCAAATGTTATCACTTAAATGGAATTATACAAATGTAAGCATAAAAATGTGCTTATCAATTTTCTTTTATAATGTAAAATTTAATTTAAAAAATATAAATTTTACGATTATTTAAACAGGAAAATTAAAATACATGATGAATCGGATGTGTTTGTTGTGTTTGGTAAATGTGTAATGTATATAAATAGTCAGGTTGAACGGAATGTTACACGGGACATCTTTGGATTTTCGCCGATGAGAGGGTCGAACTCTGCGGTGTACACCGAGGGTCCGGGGACGGGTGATGGTTAGATGCTTGCGGCATTACACCGATAGCGGGCAAGGATTCGAGTTTTGCTCTACGTTAGCTAACTAACGTCTGCAGAGTAGGTGGCACAAAAACACACGGTTTGAAAACCTGCGAGTTTGTTTCTAGGTTAGATGATCGGGAAGCGGCGTGTAAATTGTGTGTGTGTCGTCCCCAAGGTTTTAGACCAGGAGGCGGATGAACGAGTACTGTTTGTGTATATGTAAGTTAGATAGATTTAGGCTGTAGGTTTCTCAAAGAGAAGAGGATCAGACTGGTGGTTTTCTCGAAAGAGAAGAGAGGATCAGACTGGTGGATTTCTCGAAAGAGAAGAGAGGATCAGATTGATTTGGTTTCTCGAAAGAGAAGAGAAAGAATTCATTTTTTTGGGTTAGTTTGCTCATGCTTTTGGTTAGTATGCTTATATCTTATGCTTATATGCTTATTCGTAGACTGTTCAGGATTCCTCCTCTTCAGCCCTGGTCATTCTATTATTGTTGGTGTTGCGATGTTTTTTGTAATTGTGTGGTTTACACTCATGAGTTTATTTTTGGTGTGTTAAAAAAAAAGAAAGATAATTTGTTGAGGGTTTATTATTTGGTGTCAAAAAAAGTTAAAGGTCTGATTTATTACTGTTATGAATATTTAGATTTAGGTGTGCATGTCGTTGAGTGTGGTGAGGGTTGTTGACGATTCGTTAGCCGGTATCCTTGCGTGGTCGTTATCCAGTAGACGGTGGGATGCGGAGTGCATAAGGGATGTTATCGAGGGTCTCTTCTATCTCCTCTGGGATGTCGTCTAATAATTGGGTTAAGATCGCGGGGTTAAATTTAAGTTTGGGTTTTTTACGTGGAAATTTGGGAGGTTGGTAGGTGTAGGAAGTTGTGATAATTTCTTTGGTAGGGATGGTATCGCCGAAAATCCTTTTGTGTAAAGTTTTTCTGAAGTGTTTGGATTCTGTTTGTGATTGGTGGTATGTTTGCGTGATGTGTTGTGAGGTTGCTTGGGAACCTGAAGGGTAGCCCGTGTATACGTCTAAATATCCGGCGTTTACAGGATGCTATAGAGGAAAGGTGGTTAGGGTTAATGTTTGTGTATATTGGTGCTCGGAAATCCATAACAGGGCGGACGTAAGTTTTGTATGTGTGTTGGAGTGTTTTGGGATGACAACCTCTGATTCGGCCCCGGAGGGCGCCCAGTAGGTTTGTACGGTTTCTAATTCTGTTAAGTGTTTTTCTCACATCGAGGAGCCAATTAAGTGTTCTGGTGAATAGGATACCTAGGTGTGTGATTTGGCGTTGAAGGGGGATTCTCTCTTGGTTAATGGCGAGGGAGACATTTCTGGAGGATAGGTTTGGGAATTTGTCTTCGACGTAATTAGGGTGGCGGAAAAGGATTGCTTGGGTTTTGGAGGAGTTAATGGAGACTCTCCACCGGTTGGCCCAGTTGGAAAAGTTCCGAAGGGTTTTGGATATGCGGTTGGAGGCCGTTTCGCTGTTCCGATTAACCGACCAGAAGGCGGTGTCATCTGTAAACTGCGCAATGACTACTCCGGGTTGGGTAACTTGAGGGATATCTGAAGCAAATATGGTGTAAAGGATGGGGGCTAAAGCAGAACCTTGCGGAACGCCTGCAGTGGGCTGGAAAGGGTCTGAGAGGTTTTTCCCTCTTTCACCCTGACCGATCGATTGGTCAGGTACGAAAGCAGGAGTTTGGAGAAGGGGTCGGGAATGTTAAGGTTTCGGATTTTTTGTAGGAGACCGGCGTGCCAGACCCTGTCAAATGCTTGCTTAATATCCAGGAACACTGCCAGATTGCATTGCTTATGGTTGAATGCTCTGGTGGTCTCGGTAAGCAGCTTCAACAAGGGATCGTGACACGTCCGGTTTGGGCGGAAGCCGAATTGGCTGTTGGGAAGGAGGTCGTTATGCTCTAGGTGTTCCCTGAGCTGCCTGGCTAGAATTTGCTCGAAGCATTTTCCGAGGCAACTCAGGAGGGATATGGGTCTGTAGGAATTAGGTGAGGTTAGGTCTGCGTGAGGTTTTGGTATCATGACGGTGGAGGCCGATTTCCAATCCGTGGGGAAGTAAGAGAGGGTTAGGCACTTATTGTATATGTTTGAGAGTAGTTGGAGGCATGGGCCGGGTAGGTGTCGGAGGATTTTTCTATTGAGGCCGTCGCGGCCTGGGGCTGAGTTTTTACCGTTTTTGAAATAGGCATTGACCTGGTCGTAATTGGGGAATAGAAAGGATTCTCGTTATTGAGAGGGGGTTCGGGAAGGTTAAGGTTTCGGAATTACTCGAGGCGGTTCTCGAGGAATTCCTTGAAAACAGGATCGAATTGGGGATAGTTGGGGCATTGGAATATGGATTGGAGGTGGTGACCAAAGAAATCGGCCTTTCCTTGGTCGGAGGAGATTAGGTTGCCCTGAAGGTCGGTTAGATGGGATTTGGGGTTAACTTTTCTTCTAGTCAGTCTGTCAAACTGTTGCCAGAAGCGTTTACCGTCTCGATAATCTAACTGGGAAGTGGCTTTAGCCCAGGAGTCTTCTGCGTGTTTATTGGCTTCTCGTCTGATTAAGGCGTTAAGGCGATTGTATTCCGTCTTGAGAGCCGGATCCCTGGATCTCAAGACTTGCCGATAGATTCGTCTCTTCTCTTTGATCCAGTTCACTATGTGTCGTGGGAGCGGTTTTTTGGAAATGTCGATGTTTTCAAGCGGGACTGAGGTGTCGACCGCTTCCGTAATTACGGAAGTTAGGTCGCTAATGGCTCTCTCGATATCTTGGGTGGTTTGAAGGTCGGGTGCAGGAAGGTTGTTGGAGAGGTGTTCGGCGAACATCGGGTGTTGGGGGAGCTGGACAAAATGAAGTTTTGACCAGCAGTGGAATATGATCTGAAGTGATCGTGGTGCCTAGAAAGCACTCACGATCGAAGTAGTGTGCTATTGATTAGGAAACTATTATGTGATCTATTATTGAGGCTCCTAAGTGGTCAAAATGCGTAGGTTGTGTATTGGCGATCCTCAACATAGGCAACTGTAACAGAGCAGATGATAGTCTGTTGCCGTTTCCATTTGTTGCGGTGTCACCGAATTGAATATGGCGGGCATTGAAGTCTCCTAGGATGAGTGCATTTGGGAGGCTGGAGGCATAAACTAACAGGTCATCTGAAAGTGTATTGTGCCCGGGTGGATTGTTATAAGATATGAATACTATGGGAGTGGAGAAGTGCACCGTTACAGCAACGCATTCGAGTTGCTGCAGGTAGTTGAAACGGAGTTGAAGGGAAACAGTTTTTAATTAGGAGGGCGGTTCCGCGTGCTCTATTGTTGAGGAAGGAAGTATAAGTGTTAAATTTTAGTGTGCATTTTTGTGAGAGTTTGGTTTTTGTAATTGAAAGGACGTGTACATTGTGTTGGTGTAGGAAGTGTTTAATTAGGGGGCGTTTCCGACGAACGCCCCTAGCATTAATGGTCCCTGTTATGATGTCCATTGGGAACAAAGGCGTTTAAGAATGGTGTTGGCGGACTACGGCGACCTTCCTCCGCGTACCGGCTACGCAGACGTTGATACGCCGTTGGAAAAGTTTAGGGTTCGATGGTTCGGGTAACACAGCGTTGGTGGTTAGGGAACAGGTCTAGGAGAGAGTGTGTCAGGACTTGTATGAAGGATTTGATAGTGACGGGATCTGTGTCGGGAATAGGTTTAAGATGTGCGGTGTCTTCAGAGTCAGACTCGTCAGACATGATGGGATCAAGGATCTGTGACGGAGAACTGGGAGGTTCCCGCCGCATCCGGCACTTAAACGAGTAAGTGGGGTGGGCATCCCCGCAGTTGCTACCCTTTGGGTTTGCCGCGGACTTACAGGATCTGTGGCTTCCGCCACAGTTGGGACACTTGATGGATTGGGTAGGGCACTCCTCAGAGGTATGTCCCACCTGCGTGCAGGTGACATAATACATGGGGAGAGGTGTAGGGATGAGGGAAGGTTCGCAACGAAAGTGTCTCCCGAACATGGAGACACCGGTTGCGAGAAGGAACTCTAGGGTGGTTTGGAAATTTGTGATTATGTGGACTAAGGATGTGGTTTAATTGGTAGCCTTCGAGGTGATGCGCACGGCCTTTCTCACGTGAGGAAGGTCGATTGCATCGAGGATCTCATCGGTAAGGATATCCTTATCCACGTGACGAATCACGCAGGAAAACGAAGGAGGTTTGGGAATGGAGTTAGGTTGACGGGGGCCGGATAACTGTGTTAAGGTAAGGGAAGGTTCACCGAAGTGGTGTCGCAGCCTAAGCTGCGTTCCATCCGGTAAGGCAGAGGAGGTTTCGAGGATATATATATATATATATATATATATATATATATATATATATATATAATATAGCAAACAGGACAGGCTAGAAGTTGTAGCAGTATAAGAAATTCTTTTAGATTGTATATGCAATGGTACATTAAAGGTGATTATATTTCACCTTAAAATTATTTAATTTAATTTAATTTAATTGCTTTAAAGTTTGAGGCAAATAATTGTAAAGCTTTACACCAGATGACGAAGGAGCTGGTTCTTATAGACAAAACAGAGGAGTTACAAAAAGTATAATCTAGTAATGGCAATATATTATACTTTGTAAAATAAGGTCTGCAAGTTTTGCTACTTTTTATACCAGCCATGATTCGCATTACTCTCTTCTGGGTCAGAAATACTTCTCGCGATAATATTGATAATCCCCAAAAACAAATACCGTACAAAAGCTTTGAATGAACTTGCCCATAATAAAAGGAAATTATAATATTGAATAGAACTACGTACTTTAAAGGTCTAATTTGAAAGTACTAATTTTCTTTATCAAAGCAGAGCAATGCATTTTCCAATTCAACGATTTATCGAGTTGAAGTCCGAGACATTTTACTACTGGTTATTGTAATACATCGGTATTATTTATTTTAAGTCCTTTACTTAAGATGTGTTTATTCAATAACTTGCTTTCGAAAAGTTGATGTATAACTTATTTTCTATAAACTTCCCATTTAGGTTCTCTAACAGAGCATTTGTTATAGATATCAAGTCGTGTAGCTTTGTAATAGTTATTAGAGCAGATGTATCATCAGCATAAAGATATAACAAATAGTTTAAGAAATCACTATGTCAGTAATAACCAGCAAAAATAGAATAGGACCTAGTGTGGAACCTTGGGAAACGCCTACTGTAACAGGCAAAACGGACGAGCACCAGTGGTTAATGACGTTGTTGAGTGATTTAAAAGTAACTCTTACAAATTGGTTTCTTTGTGAAAGGTAGGGTTAAAACCATTTGGCGACGGTGCTTCATATACCATAGCGATCTAATTTGTTTAGCAATATGGTATGATTAACGCAATCATACGCTTTAGCCAGACTCCACTAAATTCCAAGAACAAACTTTTTTCATCTAGCGCTTCCACTATTTCATGAACGAAAAAATGTAAAGCAGTAATTGTTGACTGTGTTTTTCAAAATCCATACTGTCTGTCGGTAATAATGAATGACGCAAAACTCTTGATAGCATTTCATATCCAAAAATTTCAGAAAAAGAAGAATTAAGTGATATTGAGCGAAAGTTAGATATTTCGCTATAACTTTCTTTTTTTGTACACCGGAATAACTGAGGCACACTTTAGTAGTGAATGAAACACGTCCTGTGCTAAAGACAGATTAATTAATTTTGTGATAGGACTGCCCAAAGACAAATGAACCTGTTTTGAACTTTACAGGGTATGTCATCTGGTCCCCGGCTGTTTTTGTTTTTCAGTTACTTTATAATTAGGCACATTACGTCTTCATTAAATGAATAAGCCCACATACCGTTATATGTTCTTAATTATTCGAAACAGTTGTGGTAGATGACTTGTTTGATATTATTCTGAGTGGTTCTTCTAAAAAGAATATATTGAATTTTTTCTGCTATTTGATTAAGGTCAGTAATTGTGTTTGTACCCGTACGCAAATATATGTTTGAAAGGTGTGTTTATTTACCTGTAAATTCAGATATGAGTGACCAAGCAGCTTTTTGTTGATTTTCGGCATATAAAATTTGATTATAATAATATGCAGCTTTGGTGTTTCAAGTAAGTTTATTTTGTAAGTAAAAAGGATCTAATTCTGGGTATTAATCGTGAGCCGACACTGGTCGTGAAGGTTTTGGCTGGAAATTTTTATAAAATTGGATACTCAATTTGAATCAATTAAAATTGATTTTTATCGCCATCTAGTGCCGTATAGACTAATGAACATTTTCTGTAGTAGAAGTTGATCATCCACGTGTCTCTCCTTCTCTCTCGTTTACCCGTTTCTATCTCTCTCTTTCGGCTCTCTCTCACACACAAACAAATCAATCAATTAAAAATTGTTATTAATTTTATTTTTAATTACATATTTACCTTTGAACTTATTCGTTCATAACAAAAACTTATAACAATTTAAATAAATTAATTAATTAATCAATCAATCTCAAACAAATCATGCTCGATTAAATCAAACAGATCAATCTCAAGCAATCAACCAAAATCAATAAGCCATGTCTTACAGTTTGCGGAACCAGATTATAGTTCAAAACTGAATACATTGAAGTCTAAATTAAATATTACGTGAAATAATAAATAATTTCTACCCTAATGCAATGGTGCTTTTCATATAGGCAGATTCTATTTCTAAACAGTCATCAGGTATACATTCGAATGTCAATTACATACACACAAAACTGTTTTATAGAAACGCGTTCATTAACAGTTATAAAAAACCTCGTTAAAAGGAATGGAAAGTAATAACTAATATATATATATATATATATATATATATATATATATATATATATATATATATATATATATATATATATATATATATATATATATATATATATATATATATATATATATATATATATATATATATATATATACGTACCAGCTATTGTAGATCTGATTTTATGACGTCTCATATAAGAGTAATAATATATTTAAAAATCTTTATCGACATTTTTGTTAACAATATCAAGTGAAACATATATTAAAAAATAATACGCATACCTCCAGATGTGTTTTTCTTTCAACTGTTCTAATAATAACCATATGTTGAACTGAAATATTTTTTTTATACAGCGTATCCACATGTAGCCTCACTAAAGACGTTTTGTACTTATGAATGGTTAGATAAAAACTGGCTATTGCTTTCCCATCATTATCTAATTTAGAAAGTAATACATAAAACCTGATTACTGCAACTCGTATTTAGCATTTATATTGTACTTATAAATTTACATTCAAAAACGATGGCTATTTACAACATACATTTAAAAGATTTCACCTATATGATAAAACTGCTTTTATGGAATGCATTTTGTTATTTAACAGACATACAACTACATTTTGATTGGAAAGTTGCGTCGTGTTAATTAATGTGTTTAAATATTATTTAAAAAATTTGCTGTTGTAAAAAAGATTAAGATCCAGTATTAGGTGAAATAATAATCATTTTTTTCATCCGCTTCATCTTGAGCGAGTATAGCTTATTAACTAGTAAAAACATCTAATACCCTGATGCTGCTTCATAATAATGTTCAACCGTTAGTAATTGTACTTTAAATACACGCAAGCGCTAATGCTTAATTTTTTATTTTACCATTAGTATTACACAGATATGGGATTATTCTTAAAATAATTAGCTAAGTTCCCCACGCTACCTTGAAATACTACATAGGCTTTCAATTCTTCTTTGCCCCTGAAGTTGTACCGCATACATCTTTCTTTATCTAACTCCGGATCAGTAACATGTTTTCTGATACACACAAGACAGCATCTTCAATATAGTGGTGTATACGCCAAAATGACGTGTGCCTTCTTCTTCTTTTTTAAGCTAGATTTGGCTTCTATACAGCATACAAGTCTATCTTATCTGAATTACCTCTGTCAAAAAAAAGGGGTTATAATCAAATTAAATATACCGGCCTCTTTTAATCTTTGAATTTTTACCGATAAGGTCCTGCCATGCTATCACATAAGACGACTTTACATACAGGTAATGTTTCGGATGAACTGTCGAAAAAGGGCTTTTTAGGTTTATGAACATGCCCCTAGAAAAGATATTAGAGTGTAGCTACGGAAACATTTTGAGTTATGACCGGCAGATCTTTACGATACCGTATCTCATATAGGTAAAATTTATGAGCCTAATGCTAACTTGTAAGACAGGTGTAGGGCTGCGCAACTTGCTCTCGGGGCTTAGTCCCTTGTCGAAGTCCCAATAGCGGAAAATTTGAATTTGTATTTGTATTTAAGTTTCTGTAGGTTATGGATGGAAATATGAATCTGTATTATAATAAGGGGTATAATGCTAACTTGTAAGATAGATGTAGGGATTAGCAACTTACTCTCAGGCCTTCGCCCCTCGACAAAAAGTTTGAATCTATAAGGGGAAATCTGAACTTGTATTATGATAATAAGGAGGCCTAATGCTAACTTATAAGACGGCCATAGGGCTTCGCAACTTAGTTACTTTCGGGTCTTAGCCCCTGGCCCCTTGGTGGGAAATTTTAATTTGAATTTGTATTTAAGTGTTTACATTCTGATTACTTATTGCGAGAAATTTGAACTTGTATTCTAATAAGGTAGCTGTTGTTAGCGTACAAGACATAACATAAGAAACTGTGTTAGGGCCTGCGCCCTCCCGTTATGGCGCTTGTTGGGAAATTTGAATTTGTCTCGTCATCTAGTTGTGTATGGCCTAATGAATATTTTCTGTAGTAAAGGTGGCACCATCTAGCGTTATATTTCTAGGACTAATCAGGGTTTTGTTTATGGCACCATCTAATGGTATATTTTTAAACTAGCGAATGTTTCTGTAATAGATGCGGCACCACCTAGCGGTATACTTCCAGGCCTAATTAGGGTTGTTTGAGGTGCAATATAGTGGTGTAAAGGCTAATGAATGTTTTCTGTAATAGAGGTTGATCGTGTTCGCCTCTCCCTCGTCTCTTTCTCAAACATACAAATCAATTAACCAAATCAAATCAATTAAATACCAAACGGATGTACTGAATCATACCAAATCACCTCTCAATTCAAAAAATAGCAGTATGATTGAACGCACAGAGTGCAAAAGAAAGCCAATCTCACACTTATTGTAGCTGCCCATCTAACCGTCCTTGCGCATTAACTGCAGCATTGTTAGTGCAGGTTCAAACACCGTTAGGAAAAACAAGTTTATTAACAAAATTGAAGGAAAGCTTAGCGTTAACCTCTATTCATGTGCAAATAGCATTATCTCTTTGCGAAATAATATATTTTTGAATCGCATCTTTTTAAATTATTAATTCTTGGAAGATATTGGGAATTCAACATTTGATAAAAAAGTAAAATATCTTACTACATAGTTTTGTGAATGGACAGGTGTAATTAATTGATAGAAAATTGAAACTAAATAATATTTAAGATTCTTTTAGACATAATACTTGATATCTCAAACATAATGTAAATAAAACCAAACAAACTTTCCTTGAGAATTTTGACAAAAGTCAAAATAATGCTGGATAAAAATTTTTTCAATTAAAATCCCATACTTGTAAACATAATTTGGAAATATGTAAGTACATAACATATATATATATATATATATATATATATATATATATATATATATATATATATATATATATATATATATATATATAATGTGTCCGAGATTCAGCATGCTATTGCTATATTCGTTAATATTGAAGATAGAATGTCGGTTAAATGGGGAAAGTTTTAGGGAATTTTATGGCTATCATCATGGTAAAGTCAGATTTGAAGTAACTTTTTTTGTTTTTTAAATAATTGAAGAAAACAAAAATTGTGCATTTTCTACTATCCCCTGTAGCTCTTTTATTTGAAGTCTGACAACATTTTGATTTGTGTATTATTAAGACACTTTTAAAAGACAATTTTAAAAAAGTACCAAAATCTACAGTCATTTGTTTTTGAAATACATACACTAACTATTGTTTTTCATATGGACGCCATCTTGGATTTTTACATTATCGAATAGTATTTTTATCACCTTTTCAGCGATGTACAAATCAAAATGTTGTCAGACTTCAAATAATAGAGCTACAGGGGGTAGTAGAAAATGCACAATTTTTGTTTTCTTCAATTATTTCAAAAAAAAAAGTTACTTCAAATCTGACTTTACCATGATGATAGCCATAAAATTCTCTAAAACTTTCCCCATTTTACCGACATTCTATCTTCAATATTAACGAATATAGCAATACATGCATGCTGAATCTCGGACACACTATATATATATATATATATATATTTTCTGTTACAGAAGTACAACCGGTAAATATTTCTAAGTAACCAAATAATTAATTTAAATTTTCAAATTTTATAGTTTTTTCATAGCACGTCTCTTCAACTAAAAAAAATGTAGATATAACTATAAACTTAATTTGGAAATACATAAGAACGTTACATATATTTTTTTAAACAATAATTACAGCAAGATATACATAAAAACAAAACTAATATCTCCCATGATAATAAACGTTCGCGTGATGTTAGCGGTGTTTTCTTAGTTAAATCCCGTACATCCAGACCATTCTTTTGTAATTTTATATACTTCTTTATATTAATTAAATCAGTCCTCTTTAAATTAAAAGGTTCGGTACCGAGGAGCTTACTTAACACATTCACGGCTCATGCCGACACAGTGTCGGCGTGAGCGTTTCTGTAGAGGTGCGCACGCCGCACACGTGTCGACGTCGGCATGTTAATATTATAAGTGGTGCCTAGAAGTGAGCACTGCAGTTGAGCTTGTGCAATTGTACGAGCACGTCGATAGAAGTGTAAAGTATACGAAAACGATTTGGTTCGGTAGTTCGACTATTTATTGCTCCAATATGGCCGACAATCCCGTTGCTGGACCTTCTGGTTCAAAAAGGCCAAGATTTTCTAATAAAAAAGGACAAAGTGAAGAAGAACTGATCGCATTGATGTATGAATCGGAGGAAGAAATGTTCCAAGACTCTGGAAGTGAGTGGAGTAGCGGCTCCGAAGTTGCGGAAGAATTCGCCGAAGAACCTAATGAAGACGACATGACCGGCTCTGATTTAAATCATGATGATTCAGTTGTAGATGTTGTAAATCAAAATATTTTGCAGTGGGTAGAAAATCCGCCTCTGCTAAAAACCATTCCATTTACTGGACGACAAGAATTGAAAGTCCCTGTGGCCGGTGACGGAAAACCTATTGACTTTTTGCTTGCTGGTGATAACTTTTTTGACATTTTGGTGAGTGAAACAAATTCCTACGCAACATATGTTTTTCTAAATGAACCACAAAGACCACATTCACGAATTAGCCGTTGGAAGCCCGTAGACAAAAACGAAATGAAGGTTTTCTTGGGGTTGTCCTTTTTCATGGGGATATTGCAGCTACCAAAATTACGTGATTATTGGCGAACTGATCGCGATATAATTTAGCCATCAGGATGTATATTAGCCGGGATAGGTATTTGATTATATTACGCTGTTTGCGCCAAATATCCAAGATGACGGAAAAGCCCCACCTGCAGATAGACTCTATAAAGTTAGGCCCTTGGTTGATTTTTTTAATAATAAAATAAAATCCATTTACTCGCCGGGCAAGTACCTCAGTATTGACGAATCAATGCTATTATGGAGAGGCCGTTTAGTGTTTCAGCAGTATATAAAAAACAAGAAACATAAATATGGCATAAAATTTTATCTACTGACAGAAAGCAATTGAACAGTTTTGAAAATGCAGATTTATACCGGGGCTTGTGATGATCTAGGTGGCAAAGGGCATGCTGCAAATATTGTCTTGCACCTTATCTCAGATTATTTGGATAAGGGTTATAGTATCTATATGGACAATTACTATAATTCTGTATCACTTGCAAGAAAGCTTTTGGATAAAAACACTTACTGTACGGGTACTTTGCGAGCTGGAAGGAAAGAAACGCCCAAAGAAGTGGGTCAAGCCAAACTAAAAACAGGTGAATGTATTCAGCGATATGGAGGCTATGTGTGTGTGGGTAAGTGGAAAGACAAACGTGAAGTACTTTACCTTACAACTGAACACGAAAATAACTTGGAAGAAGTTACTTCTAGGTCTGGTAACAAAAAAATGAAACTTTCGCCAATCGCACAATATAATAAATATATGTCTGGCGTAGATCTTCAAGATCAAATACAATCGTATTACCCTACGCACAGAAAAACCATTCGGTGGTATAAGAAAGTGGGTTTCCATATTTTTGACATGATGATGCACAATTCCTACAAACTCTATAATGTTTATTCTGGGCCAAATATGCCTTTTATAGACTTCCGGCATTCAATTATTGAAACATTATTGGAAATTAATGGAGATGCACCGACAGAAAATTGAAGCCAAGATGTATCACACCTTCCTTCAAAATGTGAAACCGGAGAAACAGGAAGAAAGTTACGAAAAAGATGTCGCTGGTGTTCAAAAAGTGGCATTCGAAGAGATGCCATGTATTATTGCAAAGCATGTGCCGATCTTCCGGGATTGTGTCTAGAACCTTGCTTTCAGGAATTTCATAACAATTTGTAGACATGACAAAACCTTACCTGATTGTTTTCTTATTCACAACATTTTTTATTTCACTTTTGTTGTTTTGTTTTAGCTTTTAGGTTTTTTATCACATGAATACTGTTTTCGTTGTATTTACTTATATTATTCATAATAAATAATAAAATAATGAAACATGTTTTATTGCCGACATATATGCGTCAGTGAGTACTACACATAAAAAAATACTGTGCAGTGCTCACGACGCAACATGTGCGTCACGATTGTTTTTTCAAAATAGGCACAAAATTTTTTTAGAAAATAAAATTATTTAAGCTTTTTACCACAAAACTAATAAATAAACAAAGTTACAGTAGTCAGCACCATACAAGTTTACATTATTTCCAATGAGCCGTGAACGTGTTAAATGGTCCATAAAAGATATGTTTCTTATCAACAATGTCAAGGTCTTGTTTTGTCCAAACCAATTCGCCCAAATTTGATTTTAAGAATTTGACTTTAAATTTATTTTCATGTAGAATTTCTATTATTCTTCCTATGAACCATAGTTTTTCATAAGCAACCGCATAATATTCTTCTAATAATATATTAAGTGACACATTCTCAATATCAGATGTATCGGAAGGGTTGATTTCCTCCGACTCTTCGACAATCTCACTTGTAGTTGTGTAATGTGTCTTTTCTGGTTCTTGTTTTATAACTTTTTTAAAAGTATATTTTTCATTTCGGCCTATAATAAACCTTCTAAGACGATTATTGCTTACTCGATCATCTGAATCGGATAGCAACCAACAATAAGACGATTTTCTATAACAACTGTTTCTTCTTTTAATTGTATTTCAACATATGGAGAGCTGTCTTCTACAGTTTTTTTTGAAGCTGAATAGTCTTTAAAATCAAGTGGTTCTTGAATTTTGTTACTACTTTCTTCACCTAAGTTGTGGTCACCATGATGTTCTTGTGAGTGTTTGCCGAGATCTTCAATGATTTTTTCATCAATTTCTACGTCATAATCGATATCTTCATCTACGATCCTTTGTAAAGCAGTTTCCAAAAATTCATTTTCTTCAGCGTTCATCCCATTAAGAGTGCTTCATTTTTTGCATCATTCAGAGCTTTTCCGATTAATGACTATGTCAACAGTTACTATTTCTTCTTGTGTCATCATATGCTGATAATCTCTACGTTTTTTTTATTTCTCGGGGAAATAAGAAATGAGAGTTCATTTCGCCAATAATATTGTTAACTATATTAACCCTTTCGGTACGAGTGACGGATATATCAGACACAAATAAAAGTGCGTCACAGACGAATGACAGATATACACGCCACCGGTTCAAATTGTTCACCAGAGTACCGCCAGTTAAATCCGTCGCTAATGAAAATTTATGCTTGCGTACAGGCGACTGACTTCTATATCAGTCACAAAAAATCTTTCCAGGTGGACAAGTGTCGGATATATCAGGCACTGCCGGAAATAACCGACAGTCGGCCTTTTCCGATTCCATAGCTGCTCACGTTATTTTATGTTTAGTAGTGTGCATAATGTCGACGAAGGAGGACGCCGGACCTTCTGGAAGCCGTCCTAGAGCGAAAGTAGCGAGGTGAGCTTCGTATTGTGGTTTATCCGAAAGTGACGTGCGTGCCCTTGGTAAATACAGTGTAAATTTGTCTGATAGTGAAGAAGAGCCGTTTCCTGGTAATGAAAGTGACTATATACCAATCTCTTCGGATGAAAGTGAGAGTTTTGAAGATGGCCCAGACTCCAACCATGAAGTCACAGAAGAAACTGTGGAAACCGAAGCACCCCATGATGAGTTTTCAACACCCGAGGTTGTAGTCGGTCACGATGAATTACAAATTTTGTGGACAAAACAGGATTTGATTACTGTAGTCCATGAATTCGATGGTAGCAATAGCGGAATAACCGACGAGACTTTACGTGGAAAAAGGGAAATAGATTTCTTTTTCAATCTTTTTACCGAAGATACTGCTATTACCATTATTGAGGAAACAAATAGGTATGCAATTCAGCAGAATGCACCACAATGGACAGCTATTGACTTGAACGAATTTTTCGTATTTATTGGTATAACTATGCTGATGACAAGAAATAAAAAACTTACTATCAAGGAGTTTTGGTCCAGGGACGAGCTGCTTCATTCCCCTATTTTCGGGAAAAAAATGACAAGAGACAGATACCTGCACATTCATAGATATTTGCACTTTTGCGACAATGAGAAAGCTCCCGCAAATAATCGCCTCTATAGAGTAGACCATATTCTGTCACAAATAAAGGAGAGGTTTCAAACACAATTTCGCCCGTTTCAGGACCTTGTCATTGATGAAAGCTTAATACTTTTTAAAGGAAGATTGAGCTTTAAACAGTTTATAAAAAGTAAAAGACACCGTTTTGGGATTAAGCTTTTTGTTTTGTGCGACTGCGAAACAGGAATAGTATTGGACTTCATAGTATATTTGGGAAAAGGCACAAGTGAGAATTTGGGACTGAATCAAGATTTAGGTATATCGGGAGCTGTTGTAACCAAGCTCATGGATCAATATCTTAACAAAGGACACTCACTTTTTACAGACAACTACTACAGCAGTCGTGCCTTGTCAACTTTCCTATTCAAAATAAAACAAACTCTTGTGGAACTGTCCAGCCACATAGAAAGCATATGCCAAAGTTCACAGGCAAACCAAATAAAGGAGATGTTTCTTGGAATTCTAGTGATCATCTATTGGTATTAAAATGGAAAGATCGTCGACATGTCCATATGATAACCATTATGCATGCAAATGAAATTGTAGTTCTTCCAAAAGTAGACAGAATCACTAAAGAAAATGTGCGGAAGCCCAAATGTGTAGTGGAATATAACAGCAAAATGGGAGCAGTCGACCGTACTGACATGATGATTTCTAGTATTGAATGCATGCGTAAAAGCATAAAATGGTACAGGAAGCTATACTTCCACATTATGGACGTTTGTTTACTTAATTCTCACGCCATGCGTTTGAGCACAGATCCTAGAAAAATTTCATTAGCGATATTTCAGTTAGAAGTCATACGTCAGTTATTTGAGAGGTTAGTAAATGTTTTTATTTTAAAGGTAGATATAATTAACAATCGTTTATGTGTAGGTTTTCTACAAATCATCCTCTAACAAGGCCTGATTTGAACCTTAATTCTGCACGATTAACCGAAAGACACTTTCCGATATGCGTTCCGGGAACAGAAAAGAACAAGAATCCCTCAAGAAGATGTCTGGTTTGTTCGCACACAAAAAAACGAGAAAAGAAAAGAAGAGACTCTAGATATATGTGCAAAGAGTGCAATGTTGGACTTTGTGTTGTACCCTGTTTCCAAATTTACCACAACCAGGCTAACTTTTGAATTTTTAAACATTACTTTTAGCTATTATATCATTTAGAATTTATTTGTTTTTTAGTGTTCATTTCTTTGAATTATTTTATTTGCTTTGTTGAATAAATATACCTTTAGTATAGATTTATTGCTATTTTCTAATTTAAACATAAATTCGAACTAAACATAACCTAACCTATGCTAATTTTACCTATTCGGCATCTGACGTTTATACCCGTCACTCGTCTGTAGAGTACTGCAATTCCGTCGTCTGCGAGAAAAAATCGTCTGAAATAAGAGCTGTACCGAAAGGGTTAATACGGTCTACACTACACAAAAGATCTCTAACACTAAAGTGTATAATTGTCGAATACGTTGATGTTAAAGATCTTGCAGCTCTAAACAACTTTTCACATGACTGACTAATCATTGATGGCAAATGTAACATGTCGTTTTGTAAAGAACCTTCTACCCGAGCTTCTTCTTTAAATTTAAACAATAAAATAACTTTTATTAGATTATGGGCGTTTAGCGCTATACAGTTACACCCCTCGGTTGTTGTGTTCTCATCTGTACTCTGTATTTGAAACTGTCAAAATATATAAATAAACTTCTTATAGAGATAATGTGACATATTTGCTCCCTAGGGAGAAAATGTTCCACTTCTGTCATGGTTTTGACACCAGAGAGACTAACTTTTACTTCCGCTTTCTCAAAAAAATATTTCATGTCTCTTAATTTTTTAAGTAAATGTCTATTAACCTCTGTCTAACAAAGTTTTAAACGTCTGGTTGACATAGATTATTGTTTTCGTTTTTACAATGTTACCTATTTTCGTAATGAACTTATTATGAAAGAGTTTACACAGTTATCCTTCAAAAATGTTATTAAAATTATTACATTTCTTACAATTTCCATTTTGTAGGTGTGGTGTTCCACACTAGATGTATTACACTGTTCCAAACTGGGCGGACGTTATGTAATTAATAGATTCGTGTATCATGTTAATGTCCAATTGTTAGAAAAAATGATCTTACGCCTCACGGTCTCTCCTTAAATGAATAATTTAAACTGTGTAAATCCATTGCGAATTCGAATAAATCTGAATGCGTCGAAAATATTCTGTCGACAAACATTAATATACATAAATTTGCAAAAATAGATTTTTGTAAACACTAGTGACCCAAAAACTGTTTCTGTAATGTTGAGCAATCCACACCCACACAACGGTATAATTAAAGAACTGAGGCTGTAAAATCACTTAAATCCTTATCAATCAGACGTAAAATAAAACCCATCGTCAATAATAATATTAGTTCTACAGTAACAAAAAGTTCTTGCAAATAAGTAAATCTTATTTTGTAAAATATGCAAGGTTTAAACGCAGCCAAAATTTCACAAGTGAAAATAAAACTAAAATTAAACGTTAATTTTATATGTTTAACGGTAACACCGTGTAATCAGTCGTTAATTAAATCATTACAGTTAAATGTATACAAACGAATTTCATATTTTACTCGAAAATTGCGCATTCATCTAAATGTGCAGTCTTTAGATGTTTTATCAATAAATAGATTTGGTTACCTTTGGGTAACCTTACAAACTTGTAAGATATATTGTTTGGTGTACTAACTTTGTGTTTGATATAATATGATCTTATCTGGCTGAAAAAATTATCGCAATGTACCTACTTTAAGAGACATGTCCACAAAACCGCAAGGAAGGCAGCTCTGATGGATAACGTCTTAGTGAAGCTTAGCACACGCGCACGAGCCTACGCACACAGAGGCACAAGAACGCACGCACGTACACAGGCACTCAAGCACTCACACACGTAAGCACCGACACACGCACGCGCACGCGAACACGCACACGCACAAGCACACCCAGACACACACGCACACGCACGCGCAAACACACGCACACGCACACGCACACGCACACGCACACGCACACGCACACGCACACGAACACGCACACGCACACGCGCACGCACACGCACATGCACACACACACACACACACACGCACACGCACACGCACACGAACACTCACACGCACACGCACAAGCACACGCACACGTACACGCACGAGCAAACTCGAACGCACCCACGCGCGTGCACGCAAACGCACACGCACACGCACACGCACACGAAAACGCACACGCACACGCACACGCACACGTACATGAGCACGCACACGCACACGCACGAGCAAACACGAACACACCCACGCACGTACACGCAGACGCACACGCACACGACACACACACACACACACACCACACAGCACACGACAACACGCACACGACACACGCACAGCAACACACACACGCACGCACGACACGACGCACACGCACACGCACACGACACACGCACACGCACACGCACACGCACACGCACACAGCACACGCACACGACACACAGCACAGGCACAGGCACACGCAACGCACACGCGCATGCACACGCACACGCACACGCACACGTACACGCACACGCACAGCAGCACGCACACGCACACGCACACGCACACGCACGCACGCACACGCACACGCACAGCGCACGCACACGCACACGCACACGCACAGCCGCACCACGCAACACGCACACGCACACGCACACGCACACGCACACGCACACACCACACGCACACGCACACGCACACGCTACACAACACACGCACACGCACATACTTACGCACACGCACACGCATACGCACACGCACACGCACACGCACACGCACACGCACACGCACACGCACACGCACACGAACACTCACACGCACACGCACAAGCACACGCACACGTACACGCACGAGCAAACACGAATGCACCCACATGCGTACACGCAGACGCACACGCATGGGCACACGCACACGCACACGCACACGCACACGCACACGCACACGCACACGCACACGCACACGCACACGCACACGCACACGCACACGCACACGCACACGCACATGCACACGCACACGCACAAGCATACGCACACACACGCACACGCACACGCACACTCACACGCACACGCGCACGCACAGGCACAGGCACACGCACACGCACACGCGCATGCACACGCACACGCACACGCACATGCTTACGCACACGCACACGCACACGCACACGTACACGTACACGCACACGAACACTCACACGCACACGCACAAGCACACGCACACGTACACGCACGAGCAAACACGAACGCACCCACGCGCGTACACGCAGACGCACACGCATACGCACACGCACACGCACACGCACACGCACACGCACACGCACACGCACACGCACACGCACACGCACACGCACACGCACACGCACACGCATACGCACACGCACACGCACACGCACGCGCACACGCACACGCGCACGCACACGCACAAGCACACGAACACGCACAGGCACACGCACACGCACTCGTACACGCACACGCACACGCACACGCCTCCAAAATTTGTTTATCCACTTCAGGAAATCGATCTCGGTACAGCGGTTGAGCATCTGCTGCATTACCGTCGGCTCTTCCATACATGAAGTTAATATCAGCGTATTCAGAATTGGTAAAAGTTGTCATGGTATCAGCATTCAGTAGTTGACAAGGTTACAAGAAATGCAGATAGTGACAATAACAGTTTCAATGGATTAAACTGTCAAACTGGTTAATTTGGTGGCAAGACCTCCTTGCTTTCTGGGATACGACTTGATTGTATACTGACGCAAACCCACGTATGAGAATGTTAGATATCACTTCAATATAAATAATAACATGTATAGTTTCTAACTGACAGGGATAGATCATTTTGTATTAAATTGTACTCCTATGCAATATTTTTTTTTTTTGTTCATAATAGTAATTGTAATTATTTTATGCTTTTGAAATATGATTCGAAAGAGCATAAAATAGAGATATTTTTAAAACATTATGAAAGGATATTTTTATAAACAAATAATAAATAAATTACTCTAAATATTGAAATGTTTTGTATATTGTTTAGTTAAGTTTTAGTTGGAGCATCGCTATTTCTGTTGTGCAAAATTGTGTAGGAAAATTTTAGGTTAACAACCTTTTTTTGAGTGTAGATCAATAAGTCAAATTTAAATTGTTAAAAAATATTATGCCATTTTCCTTAGTTCTTGGTTTAAGTGCTAAAAACATGGATTTTCTTCAAAAATACAAACTTATCTCAAAATCCATAACCTAGGGTAAATATGGTCATAAAGGTTCGGAATGGCTTCACCTACCTCCTCTTTAAAGCTTTCTATCTATGTACCAAACGTCCTGTATATATATATATATATATATATATATATATATATATATATATATATATATATATAGGGGTTGTCCACTTAAGGGATTGCTCCATAACTCCCTTACTATTACAAATACGAAAAAATGTCTTATATAAAAGTTGTCCACAATCATACACTACACATTTTAAAATTATTTTCAGAAATGGCGGACTTCCGGTTATACCGAAAACTCATGCCAACTTAGTTATTTTAAATAGAACAACCTGTATATTATTAAATTTTTGAATTCTTCGTTGAATTTAAAGGTCACTTTAGTAGCCATACTATGGGTCTACGTCGCATTGCTTCTGAGTTATTTGGTATTTTGTATAAAAAATGACGTTTGCAGTGCCTCCGAAAACTTTCAATATCTCGAAGACGGATACCGGTAGAGAGATGTGGCTTTCGTTTTTTACTTCCGAAAAGGGTACCGCATCATTCTCATCCATTGTCAAAAATCTTGCTTTTAGAATTCAATAATTTCTATCGCTCCGAAGATAATTTTTTTCAAACATGGATAACTTAATTTTTTTAAATGGAACCATCCATATTTTCTTACATCATCGGATAGGAAATTAAATTTCCTTTCCATTGATGTAACATTATCGATATTTTGGAGTGATAGTCTTCGAGATATTTACATTTTTATCTAATTTCAGTTTTTATTGCGCATTGCCGCGGTGCTTTGGAAAACGTTTGTCAATTGTTACTGATAAGAAACGTCAGTTTCTCGAGCTTCTGTTGTGCTTTGCTGTCTTTTGTATCAGTTTAAGTGTTTCTACAAGACATTTCCATTAAAATGTTGTTGTCCGACGCAGAGTTGATCGACATGACTTTCATTCTTGGAGAATGCCAAAGAAATACGTTATTGGCGTTTAGGATTTATGCGGTATCCTGGACGAAGACTTCCCCGAGAAACAACCTTTCAAAAGTTGTTGCAACGTCTTGCTTTTAGAATTCAATCATTTCTATCGCTCCGAAAATAACTTTTACTCAAACATGGAAAACCTGATTTTTTTAAAATTCAACGAGGAATTCAAAAATGTAATAATATATAGGTTGTTCTATTTAAAATAACTAAGTTGGCATGAATTTCCAGTATAACCGGAAGTCCGCCATTTCTGAAAATAATTTTAAAACGTGTAGTTTATGACTGTGGCCAACTTTTATATAAGACATTTTTTCGTATTTGTAATAGTAAGTGAGTTATGGAGCAATCCCGCTTAAGTGGGCCACCTGTATACTATATATATATATATATATATATATATATATATATATATATATATATATATATATATATATATATATATATATATATATATATATATATATATATATATAGCCAACACTAATATTTAATATATTAAATTAATTAAGTTATAGCTTACATATCACGACAAAGCGGTTATATTTTGTTATCGTTGTTACAGATGGTGGTTAAAAAGTTAAGGTGGCAACTTTTCACTTTGCTTTATGTAACCGTCATAGAGCGTTGAGGTTTGTTAATCAGTGAAGATAACGTTTTATTTTAAGTACTGGACATTATAATTGCATATAGAAGGCAATTAAGACAAAAAATTATGAGGCAAAATAGTAGTTAAAATTTTTAAAGGAGTTCACCTCGGATTAAATCTATTGGCAAGACAAATGATATGTTGTATATATTTGTTTTATAAGCAAATACAGCTTGATTTGTACAAACGTAATAAGTTTTATTACATTGATCTATTTAAATATACTGACTTCCATAAACATTGCAACACCTAGAATTTATTGAACGATTTTATTGAGATTTTCGTCAACGATGTCTTTCATTAGAACAAACAAACGATTAAAATTTGCAAACAAAAGAACAAAAACTAAAAATGTTTTTTTCAATAATGAGTTACTCCGCCACGATTTGTAATGCACTCATTTAGCCTGCGTGGCATGCTATCAATCAAGTGATCTATAGCTGTCTGTGGTATATCAACTCAAGTTTCTTGAATCCGTAGCCGGAGATCGTGTAAGTTATCTGGAGGGTCTGGTAAATTACCCAGTCGCCTACCGATCTCATTCCATACATGTTCAATGGGCGACAAATCAGGCGACCGAGCAGGCCATGGGAGGACAGCAATGTTAGCTTCTTCCAAAAAACGTGTTGTAGCCCTTACCGTATGAGGGTGCGCATTATTTTGTTGGAAAATGGGATTTTCCAGCCCCTGAAGATATGGAAGCGCAACGGGTTCTAGCACGTTGGCAATATATCCAGCGGCGTTTAAGTTGCCATCAATGAAGACCAAGAGTGATTTGCTACCGTAACATATTGCAACCCATATCATCACTCCTTGTGTGAGGGCTGTGTTGCGTTACACAAAAAATGTTGGATTTTTACGATCTCCACGCATCCGTCTGACCCTCCTACGACCATCGTGGGCCCACAAGCAAAATCGGGAATCGTCACTAAACACAATTCGATGCCATTCTTGTGCCCAATTCTCTATTTCGTTGCTACATTCTAGCCTGCATAGACGGTGAAGTGGTGTAAGAAGAAGACATAAAAATGGACGATATGAACACAGCCCATAAGACCTTTTTTGGCGATAAACAGATGACATTGACATTCTGGGTCCTACACCTCTCATCCAATCATTTGCAATCGATCGAGTTGTTGAAAATCTGTCCCTTGTGGCCAAAAGTCTTAAGCGACGTTCTTCGCCATCTGTAGTTCTGCGGGGACGTCCAGATCCAGAGCGACGTTGTTGTACCCCTTCCTCGGACCATTTGGACCAACATCTCAATATCGTTGTAACATTTTGGTTTACACGACCAGCAATTTCTCTTAGTGAAAGTTCGGCCCTCTAATGCCAATAATACGGCCACGTTCAAAATCAGTCAATTGTGATAAATGTTGATGTTGATGTACTCTTGCCATTGTTCCCAATTTCAGAACGAAATTGTGAACAAACAATTTGCAAAATTGACAGTTTATTTCTTCAAATTTATTGTTACTAAGTGCAAAGGAAAAAACAAAAAACAAAAAAAACTACTAGCTAGATTTTATTCAAATTTTAATCGTTTGCTTATTCAAATGAAAGCCATCGTTGACGAAAATTTCAATAAACTTGTTCAACAAATTCTAGGTGTTGGAATTTTTATGTAGTCAGTATATATGATGTTGTTTAGGAGTAAAATATTTTGATCTAGTACAAGTGCAAAAGGTGCTTTCCACTTCTATTTCATTACACCTGTATGGAAGTGGTGAAAGTAATTGAGCGTACGTGCAGTGTGGTGCCTGTAGTGGAGTATCAGATAGCTGCATCGGTTTATTCTATCTAACTCCACACATGAAGCATCCAACTGTGTCGTCGATAGATGTGGAAATGAATCCTGCTGCGATGGAGATGATTGAACCATATTCGATACGTTAGTAAACGTTTATCGAAACAACTGAATACGGAATAAAAGTTTGGTGACATATCATACATGTTCTCACCGTAAAAGACAGTAATCTACTAACATTCTCATTTACGTCGTGTGACATTCTTAGGGGTGCTCTACAGCTACACGATGAATACCAGTATTCTTGATGTAACATGTGTTATAGTGCAACCCAGCTTTCCATATGTGTATGATGGTCAATAATTCGGTAGTCACTTGGTTGCTATGCTTTGTAGCATTCATAGCATAGATGGATATGCCAACAAGATGATAACAAGTATGAAGGGCAAATGTGAGTGAGCAATAGCATAAATTTCGCATGAAACCATGATGATGGAAGTATCGAATTCGTTTATCCAAGTATGTGAACTATTCCGAAATCCACTTCACATCCTCATATATATTTCTTAGCGCTTCTGTTTTGGTAGAAGGTAGTAGCCCCTTTTTTCAAACTGAACTCTGTTTGGATAAAGTCATCTAAAAAAACATGCTTACCGAGCGTTACATATTTCTCAATCTTAATGGGGAGTACGATTATTTCCTCCGTTCCACTCGCTGAATGTTTGATGGACATATGGACATGATAGCCACTCAAATTATGGAAAAAAAACTGGCTTAAATGTAGTTAATTTATGGTTTAAATCACAAATCGAATGTGCATAACCACGGTATTTACCAGTTACGTGACAGTGATCTGATGCCTTAGGGTTTGTAAAATCACCCGGAAAAGGTTTGTTGCATATGTAGCAATTTTGATTTTTTCATTATTTTGATCATCTGTTACTGATAACATTAAAATAGCTTTTAAATGTTCATTATATATCCGCTGCATTTTACCCCTATAAAGTTCTAATTTGGACCCAAGCATCGTTTACACCAGGCAGAATATCAGGATGAGTATGGTTCGTGTTTACACGTTTTTGTGGTAAACGGTTGTTGGGGATCGGATTCAGCCGTATCTACTGGTAATAACAGAGCTTCAAAATCGGTGCATATTAGGAATGGTAAAAATAACTGCTTTTGGTAGTTCCGAAACTATTTCCCATACAGAATTCTCCAGTTCTGCCTTTTCTTTGTTTCAAGTCAGGTGATTTAGTGTATATGAAATTACAGTCATGCGCTACGTGACGAGTCAATTGCTCTTGTGTTCTGAAATAATAGACATGAATCACAAAAATATTTTGCCCCATTACGTTGGGTTATTTGATTGCTAAGCAAACGAGAAGATTTGCGTTTGATTACTGACTAATAGTAATAAATTAACATGTACAGACTGTTTAGCCCTCGTACAGTACAGAGTCCCACTACATTTGTAACACGCTCACCGTCGTGATGGTGAGAGTAACTTCCAGTCCATAAACATTGATGGAAATATTGTTGTTGGACTCGCGACCAGCCTACAAATATATTACTATTGTGTTGAAATTCTAAATGCTTCACATCCAAAATTTCCAGTAGTCTTCTAACACCATCCCCACACTCAATTCTCAATTCTCAATTTCATACTTTGTTTGAAAGGATTTTAATTCAGTACTCTCTCTACTGTTTAGAATGTACAAACCAAACTACTCAACATTACATTTCAGGAAAGGCGTTGCAACTGAATCTGACTTGGTTTCAAAACACTCGCTTTAAGATCACCCATAAACGTTTACACATCAGTATCAGTATTGCCTGGAGGTACTCTGTACGCAACAACGCGTTGCTTAAACGCATTCTGAACTACTTCAAGCCCAGTACCAATGAGTAGACTTTGTGTTTATTGTTTCTCAGATATCCCTGAAAAACATGTCTAGGAACACCAGCTGAACAATCTCTACTGTGAATAATATTAAAACTTTTGATACTTTTCTTTTGCACAGGTTGTTGCACCGTTCCGCATTACGCTTTCTTGAGTTGCTGAAACTTGACGGTTCTGATTGCACAAATAAATCAGTAACTTGTCTGTGTTCTGATTTGTTGCTACCAGAAGTATTTGGTTGCACCACATTACCCTTTGTTGTATGGTTTAGAGTAGTAGTTTGCTGTACGTTGGATACAGCTGCCTGCCTCTCTGAAGGTGGGGTAGTTGACGTTGCCCTTATATAACACTCGGTTCATTGGTGGCAAACTAGAGAACCCTTTCTAGAAACTGTTTTCGAACATTGACATTGGAACATTTTGTTTGTATCCGTAACAAAGGCAGTGTTACGTTTTCAACTATGATTTAATTTGTAACACCTTATTACACCTTTAACTGTTACATCTTTACTTAATTTAATGTTCAGTTACAAAGTGAATCAATATCCGGCGATGCAAACGAGGAGGCAACATAACAAACCGCCATAGATAGGATGGTGGATAATAGATATATCAGGTTGAGGAATAGATTACTTTATGGGTAGGGAAACAATAGCAACAATAGTAGTTGGGTAGTTGATGGTGCCCTTATTGAACACATCGTTCGTTGGTGGTGAATTACAGAAGCCTTTCTAGAAAATGTTTTCGAACATTCACATTGGAACATCTTGTTTATACCCGTAACAAGGTAAATATCTAAATAAATGTGTATATGCAAGGGGAGTATTACGTTTTCAGTTATGATTCAATTTGTAATATCTTATTACACCTTTAACTGTTACAGATATACCTAATTTAACATTTAGTTACAAAGTGAATCAATATCCGGCGACGCGAACGAGGACGCAACGCAACAAATTGCTATAGACAGGATGGTGGATGATGGATAGATCTGGATGAGGGGTAGATTACTTTATGGGTAGGGAAACAATAGTAACAGTAGCCGGAATGGTAGGCTTTTGCGGGTCGCACATATTCCATCCGGTATTGTACTTCACCCTACCATGTGCTTTGGGCTGGAATAAAGTGACTAAAACCAACCGTTTTGCAGAAACTCCACAGCAAGTATAGAGCTTAATACGCTTTGGGGAGAAGATACTGCGTTATCCATTGTATCTCTCACCGGTCATAGTACTCGGGACTGAGGGTACTCTTTGATAAGTTACCCTTTAGATCCACTTATACCGAACAGTTCATAGGAGTCCAACTCTGCATTGAACTCTTCGATACAAGTAGGGCGTAGGACAGTCTCAGAAATGTGTTCCATAACTTCTGTTTCTACAGTAAACCTACTGTACTCCTCCGTAAATTCTACGGTACAAACATAATTCAGCAAACTTTCAGATGGGTTCGTTACTATCCCGTAATCTGAGCGTGGACGAGTGATCATTTACAACACATTCAGGTGACAGAATAGTCTGAGATCCATCTATCCGCATCACTAGTTGAGTTACAGCACTGGAGGATAATTTGCCTTCCTCAGTTGGAGACCATTATGCAATACTACCTGATCTTCTCTCACGGGAATGGTCTTCCCTTAGCCGGCTGACAAGATGTAACGTGAGCAGTATTTCGGCCGCGGTTTCCTGCTCGTAGTTGAGGTTCAATATCCCATTCCAGTCGTTCGGTGGAGTTGGAAAAGCTGCAACCCCATTTCGCCAGTCACCCTGGTCGAAATACTGCTCGCTCTCCTCCAGGCCACCTTCAGCACCGCTTTGGCGGAATTATGACTTAAAGCAAATATACAAGAAAATACAAGCAAAATTTCCAAGAAGGGAACTACTATTTGAAGACATCATGCAATGCCGCTTAACCACACTTTGAAATTTACTACTTGTATAAAGACATACTGACCCCATAGTGGAACTACCCACTCTTATATACAAAATTAGTGATGTTTGCACTGACATATCATCTACTGTTTAGGCATTATGTTCATCATGCGATGGTAACAAATACCTCAACACTGATGATTACAACTCGGACGTTGTCATGGATCCCGCCTACAGTTACGATTCTGACGATTACTGCAATGACGTACTGGCACTACTACGAATCGAGAGAGACAGACCTGTCGACTTTTATAGCGAAGTCGCCGTTGAAGAGAACAGCAATGACGAGGACGTTCTGACAAACAGGCTGCAACAACCTGACAACAGTGTACAGAAACTTGACGATAACATACAACAACAAAAAGAAACTGAGCATAACATACAGCAACACGACAATGACGCTAGCTGAGTTCATGAGAACGATGACCACAATCAGGAAATCCAGGATTATGGTAATGACGAAAACGGCGACGAAAACATGGACGTAGATTATACCTTGACTGGAATAACGTCATAAGCCTAGTTATATCAAGTGAGCATAATCATAACGTTGTACACTTAGAAATGACACTGCAAAGTGTTGAAGAGATTGGCGAATTTACTCATTCAGGTTCGTAATTGCGCTCCTCGACAGATGGTGTTTGCGAGTGGTCGAGAGAGGCATAGTAAGTAATAACTAATGACATATCTATCCTTCTTATTGTGTTGAAAACATCGTTCGACGTAGTGCGTTCACTGACTAAAGTGACTGACCAGGTCGGCTAATAGATATACAGATGAACATACGGGCGCCACACTTTGAATGTGCTCAAATATATGACCATCACAGCAGTGGTCCACCGATGGTGACCATACGTTAATCCACTAGAGGAGCATATACTGCAGTAGGATTTATTTTCGTATCTACCGACGACACAGCTGAATGCTTCATGCGTATGGTTAGATTAAACTAATGGTAACCATCTGATAATCCACTACAGGAGCCTTTACAAAGGGCGCCGCACTGCACGTACGCTCAATTATTTGCACCACATCCACGCATGTGTAATGAAATTGATATAGTCTCAAACATATATCTATAACAAAACTGGATAACCACACTAGAGTGAAATAGTCGCTTATGTATATTTCTTTAAATGGACAATTTAAAGTTGCGTAGTAGGTAACTACGTACCCTTTCGATATCATCTTGTAAAGTCGATGTAGCTATTGAGGTTACCAGAAAGAAAAATGTGAAATAGTACCTCAGAAGTGTGCAATAACTTTTTCCCTGTGAAGGGTGTTCTCCCCACATGAACCCCAAAACGGGACTGAAGGTGCCTAGTGCACGTGTAATATACTCTAATAGAAAATTACCCCAGAAAGAAAAATGAAACGGTAGATCAGAATGCCACAATGATTTTTTTCTGTGAAGGGTGTTATACCCTAAATGAACCCTAGAACAGCATTGTAAGTCGTCGGCACCTGGTGTACGTGTAGTATATGCTACTAGAGAATTGCCCTAGAAAGGAAAATGTGAAACGGTACGTCATAAGCGCGCAATGATTTTTTCTTTGTTATATCCTAATGAACCCCAGAATAGCATTCTAAGTCGACGGTGTACAAGTGGTGTACAAGCAGCATGTGCTACTCGAGAAGGGCGCAATGATTGTTTGCTTTAAGGGATGTTTTTACATTAAAAGAACCCGAGAACGACATTTTAAGCCAATGGTGCTTGCTGTATTGTATCATATGCTATTAGAAACTTACTTTAAAAAGGAAAATATAAACGGTAGGTTAGAAGGGGCATCAACTTTTTGTTGAAGAGTGTGTTACCCTAAATGAAGCCTGGTGTAAATGTAATTGCTTGTTAATACCTAATTATTTTATGTGTAATAGCATTGTTATTCCTTAATGTCTTATGTATTTTACGAACGCATGCATGCCTGTGGGTATTCGGGTACATTTGTATTTTTCTGGTGCTATCTTTCGTTGCTGCCTTAACAGAGTTAGTAATGCTGCATTACGTATGTACTTTATGAATAATTTTTATATGTGACCGAGGAATTGATTATACAATTTTCTTACTTTAGAGGTTACATTTATAAGACAGGGTGGCTTTGAAAATTGTTTATTACAGGTTACAGTCATTTCAGAACGTTATGCCGTAATGATGAATACTTTTGTAATTGAACAAATAAGGCGCTCTTGTCGATTTATGACTACAAGATTGGGAAATATCGAGTGCAATCTTTGCTCTTCCGACATAATCATTCCTGCTTTTTTTCTTTGGAGAAATTTAAAAGAAAACGTGCACAATAGTCGTATCCAAAGCATACAGGAGCTTAAACAGACCATTCGAAAATAAATAGACATAGTGTAATTGCAACGTACATTTCACAATTTTGTTACTCCCCTTAATCAATTTATTACTTAGAATAAAGGTTATCTTAAGAGCGTTGTTAACAAACTTTCAGATAATAAATGAAAAGCTGTATTTGTTTTACTGCTATACGATTTGTTCATTAATTTTTTATATAAATGAACTACAATTATTTAAAAGCAAGTAGTCGGCGACCCGCCACCTTGCGTTTACTGTTACAGATTTGTGAATTTGCTCTCATGTTTGACAAGAATTACGACGCCAAATTACGCTCATCATCACGAGTACGGTTTGAAATTTGTGTTAACTAATGGTTATATAATTACTTGTGCAATCAAAGAACGTCCAAAAAGTTATTTCAATCTAAGATAATTTCGCAAAATTTGTTTTGATAGTAAATTAATCTGTTAGATGTCAATATAAACCGATAACCCTTTGCCATTACTTCCTCTTCTTCTTATCCCGTAAAGACTACAACTAAAACTTGACAAGGTAACATTCGAATAGAGTATTAACGATAATTTGGTGCACTTATACTTGTAATACACTTTCAGGAATTTTAATGGGCACATTTATAAAGAGATTAATATGCGTATTTTTTACGTTTGTCTCAATGTGTGGACAATATGCTCTTGCAAATGATTTAGTGGTGGAAACGAGATATGGTAAAGTTCGGGGCAAAACTGTACATTCCTCTTTGGATAAAAAAGTTGACGCTTGGTATGGTATTCCTTACGCCAAGCCTCCTCTGAATGATCTCCGATTTCGTCCATCCATTTCACCTGATCCCTGGAATGATGTGTTAGACGCAACTATATTACCACCAGCTTGCATGCAAAACATTGACACTTATTTTGGAGATTTTGAAGGTGCCAAGATGTGGACTCCAAATACTAATATAAGTGAAGACTGCCTTTATCTAAATGTGATTGTACCTCACCCACGTCCTAAGAACGCTACCGTTATGGTATGGATCTACGGAGGTGCGTTTTCTACCGGAAGCAGTACTCTAGACATATATGACCCAACAGTATTAGTTTCAGAAGAAAACATAGTTTTTGTATCAATGCAATATCGATTAAACATATTTGGGTTTTTATATTTTGAGATTGACAAAGCACCAGGAAATGCGGGTTTGTTTGATCAATTGCTAGCTTTACAATGGATAAAAAGCAATATTGCTGCTTTTGGTGGTAATCCTGATGATGTTACAATCTTTGGTGAATCAGCAGGTGCCATGTCAGTTTCGCATTTATCATTAAGTCCATTAGCAAGAAATTTGTTTAAACGATCTATTATGCAGTCTGGTACAGCTTTAAGCAAATTAATTGCTGTTCCGAATGATAAAATGAAAGAACGTGGGCACATTCTGGCAAAAGAAGTTAATTGTACATTTAATCCTACAGAATTAGAAGCGTTAGTAGATTGTTTAAGTAAGGTAGATGCGAAAGCATTATCTGAATCAGAATTAAGAGTACCAGCGTATTTGTTTTCAAGTCCTTTCGGACCTGTAGTGGATAACAAATTAATCTCTAAACAACCAGAAATATTGCTTAACGACGGGGAAATGAATGATGTAGATATATTATTGGGTACCAATGAAAATGAAGGAACATATTTTCTTGAGTATCTATTACAAAATAGCCTCAGCGAAAACGTTACAATGAGTCGTAATGATTTTCTTAACTATGTTTCGGTATTCAGCGAGGACCCACTTCTCTTTGAAGCAATATTATTCGAATACACCAACTGGACCGATCCCAAGGACGGTTTTAATAACGTAATGATGATAGATAAGTTAGTTGGTGATTATTACTTCATCTGCCCTGCTGATCGTCTTGCCAAATACTATGCCGGACATAATCGAAATGTTTTCTTGTATCACTATAAATATGTAAACAATCACCACTATTGGCCTTTATGGGCAGGAAGCATGCATGCGGATGAAATTGAGTTTGTTTTTGGTCATCCTTTGAGTCGAAAAAAACCTTATTCGGATGCACAAATTGAATTTAGCAAACAAATGATGCGATATTGGACTAATTTTGCAAAAACTGGTAATCCTAATGGAGATTCACACGATACTACTCTTCCTGTATGGCCGCTATATGAAAGCAAAGACCGTGCATATATAGATTTAAATCTCGGTGATATTTACATTAGCACTGGAGGATTAAGACCTAAACATTGCTATTTTTTTCAGGAATACTTGCCCAACCTCTCCAATTTAAAATGTAGAAATTATGTGTCATGATATGAAATGTCAATTAACACGTATTATTGCTTATTTAATAATAATAATTTAAAACAAACCCACATGAACAATCACAATGTATAAAGCTTGAAGAAAAATAATGTAAATATATTAAAAAATATAAAATTAATTAGCAGTAATTGATAGATTAATTAGCATTTCTGCTACCCAAACTACATATACATATACATAAATAGGTTATGCAAATGACTTAACTATCGCTAAATCGACGTGCGTGCGCGTGCGCTTGGGCGTGTGCGTGGGCATGGGTATGTGTGTGTGCGAGTGTATGCATGTGCGCGTACGTGTTTTTATCAAACATCTCAACAGATCCATATTTCAAAGATATAAAATACATTAATACAAATACCGATTAATTACGATCTACGATTTTTCGTGATGCGATTCATATTTGGAGGGAAAAATTCCTAAAGTGGAATCTAAGCGTTTCTTCAAATTTTTTTAATATCTCAATAGTAATAAACTTTATAGGAAAATATGTAAACTATTTTTTAATGATTATAACAAATAAAAAATTTTCTGTCGGAAGCCAAGTTAAACAAAGTGAAATTTTCGCTTACGTAAAAGAAATGTTAGTTTGCACCACGGCCTAGCTCAGCAACGTACATTGCTTTAGATTGAGAGCACTTTTCTTTATAAGGTCGTAAGAGAGACAGAGATAGTATCCATAGCTATAATCGGACAAACAAGTCAGGCGCCACTAATTTTTCATGTGACTAAAATATAAGAAAAATTGAGAAAGTTGTACTTTATGCAACATGTATACCTAGTGAAAAACAACATTTGTATTTATTGTTATATTTAATAAATCAAAAAAATATCTGCTGGTTAATTTCAGAAAAAATGCAAATAAAACAGTACTTAACCATTCGGAAAGCTTTACAATAGTAAACTCATTTTTAGTTGATACGTAAACTAGACATAAAACAAACCATCTTTACGTAGAATTATTTCAAACTGAAAGTTGATTGAAACTGTATAACTTCAATATAATAACAAAGATTTTTTGAGCCATGTCAATAAACAAAAATACAACTGAACCAAGATTTTTGCACTAAAATGTTTTTGTCTTAGAAAACATTAATCGAATTGAGCTGTTTTATTTTCGTTGCAACAGTATTAGACCTTACGAAAAAATATTCGTTTCGTTCGTTTAGTTCGTCTCGTTCGTCTCGTTCGTCTCGTTCGTCTCGTTCGTCTCGTTCGTCTCGTTCGTCTCGTTCGTCTCGTTTGTCTCGTTCGTCTCGTTTGTCTCGTTTGTCTCGTTTGTCTCGTTTGTCTCGTTTGTCTCGTTTGTCTCGTTTGTCTCGTTTGTCTCGTTTGTCTCGTTCGTCTCGTTTGTCTCGTTTGTCTCGTTCGCCTGAGATCCATCTATCCGCATCACAAGTTGAATTACAGCACTGGAGGATAATTGGCCTTCCTCAGTTGGAGACCGTTATGCAATACCACCTGACCTTCACTCACGGGAATGGCTTTCCCTTAGACGGCTTACAGGATGTAAAGTGAGCAGTATTTCGGCCATGGTTTCCTGCTCGTGGTTGAGGTTTAATATCCCATCCAAGTCGTTCGGTGGAGTTGGAAAAGCTGCAACCCCATTTCTCCAGTCACCCTGGTCGAAATACTGCTCGCTCTCCTCCAGGCCACCTTTATCACCGCTTTGGCGGAATAGAGACTTAAAGCAAATATACAAGAAAATAAATGCAAAATTTCCAAGAAGGGAACTATTATTTGAAAACATCATGCAACCCCGCTTAACAACACTTTGAAATCTACCACTTGTATAGAGACATACTGACCCCATAGTGGAACTACCCACTCTTATGTACAAAATTAGTGATGTTTGCACTGACATCACATCTACTGTTTAGGCATTATGTTCATCATGCGATGGTAATAAATACCTCAACAATGATGATTGCGACTCTGACGTTGTTATGGATCCCGTTTACAGTTACGATTCTGACGATTACTATAATGACGCTCTGGCACTGCTACGAATCGTATGAGACAGACCTGTCGATTGTTATAGCCAAGTCACCGTTGAAGAGAACAGCAATTACGAGGACCTAATTGACGTTCTGACAGGCTACAACAACCTGACAACAGTGTACAGGAACTTGACGATAACATACAACAACACAAAGAAATTGAGCATAACATAAAACAACACAACAATGACGCTAGCTGAGTTCATGAGAACGACGACCACAATCAGGAGATCCAGGATTATGGTAATGACGAAAACGGCGACGAAGACATGGACGTAGATTACACCTTGACTGGAATAATGTCATAAGCCTAGTTATACCAAGTGAGCATAATCATGTCGTTAAACATTTAGAAATGACACTGCAAAGTGTTGAAGAGATTGGTGAATTTACTCACTCAGGTTCGTAATTGCGCTTCTCGACAGATGGTGTTTGCGAGTGATCGAGAGAGCCATAGTAAGTAATAACTATTGACATATTTATCCTTCGTATTATGTGGTTTTTCCAGAAAACATCGTTCGACGTAGTGCGTTCACTGACTAAACTGACTGACCAGGTCGGCTAATAGATATGCAGACCAACATACGGGCGCCACACTTTGAATATGCTCAAATATATGACCATCACAGCAGTGGTCCACCGATGGTGACCAAAATATGAGCGGTAGGTTAGAAGGGGGCAGAAATTTATTGTTAAAGAGTGTATTATCCTAAATGAAGCCTGGTGTAAATGTAATTGCTTGTTAATACCTAATTATTTTGAATGATTTTATGTGTAATGGCATTGTTATTCCTTAATGTCTTATGTATTTTACGAACGCATGCATGCCTGTGGGTATTCGGGTACATTTGTATTTTTCTGGTGCTATCTTTCGTTGCTATCTTAACAGAGTTAGTTATGCTGCATTACGTATGTACTTTATGAATAATTTTTATATGTGACCGAGGAATTGATTATGGAATTTTCTTACTTTAGAGGTTACATTTATAAGACAGGGTGGCTTTGAAAATTGTTTATTACAAGGTTACAGTCATTTCAGAACGTTATGTCGTAATGATGAAAACTTTTGTAATTGAAGAAATAAGCCGCTCTTGTCGATTTATGACTTCAAGATTGGGAAACATCGAGTGCAATCTTTGCTCTTCCGACATAATCATTTCTGCTTTTTTTCTTTGGAGAAATTTAAAAGACAACGTGCACAATAGTCGTATCCAAAGCATACAGGAGCTTAAACAGACCATTCGAAAATAAATAGACATAGTGTTATTGCAACGTACATTTCACAATTTTGTTACTCCCCTTAATCAATTTATTACTTAGAATAAAGGTTATCTTAAGAGCGTTGTTAACAAACTTTCAGATAATAAATGAAAATCTGTATGTGTTTTACTGATATACGATTTGTTCATTAATTTTTTATATAAATGAACTACAATTATTTAAAAGCAAGTAGACGGCGACCCGCCACCTTGGGTTTACTGTTACAGATTTGTGAATTTGCTCTCATGTTTGACAAGAATTACGACGCCAAATTACGTTCATCATCACGATTACGGTTTGAAATTTGTGTTAACTAATGGTTATATAATCACTTGTGCAATCAAAGAACGTCCAAAAAGTTATTTCAATCTAACATAATTTCGCAAAATTTGTTTTGATAGTAAATTAATCTGTTAGATGTCAATATAAACCGATAACCCTTTGCCATTACTTCCTCTTCTTCTTATCCCGTAAAGACTACAACTAAAACTTGACAGGTAACATTCGAATAGAGTATTAACGATAATTTGGTGCACTTATACTTGTAATACACTTTCAGGAATTTTAATGGGCACATTTATAAAGAGATTAATATGCGTATTTTTTACGTTTGTCTCAATGTGTGGACAATATGCTCTTGCAAATGATTTAGTGGTGGAAACAAGATATGGTAAAGTTCGGGGCAAAACTGTACATTCCTCTTTGGATAAAAAAGTTGACGCTTGGTATGGTATTCCTTACGCCAAGCCTCCTCTGAATGATCTCCGATTTCGTCCATCCATTTCACCTGATCCCTGGAATGATGTGTTAGACGCAACTATATTACCACCAGCTTGCATGCAAAACATTGACACTTATTTTGGAGATTTTGAAGGTGCCAAGATGTGGACTCCAAATACTAATATAAGTGAAGACTGCCTTTATCTAAATGTGATTGTACCTCACCCACGTCCTAAGAACGCTACCGTTATGGTATGGATCTACGGAGGTGCGTTTTCTACTGGAAGCAGTACTCTAGACCTATATGATCCAACAGTATTAGTTTCAGAAGAAAACATAGTTTTTGTATCAATGCAATATCGATTAAACATATTTGGCTTTTTATATTTTGGGATTGACAAAGCACCAGGAAATGCGGGTTTGTTTGATCAATTGCTAGCTTTACAATGGATAAAAGGCAATATTGCTGCTTTTGGTGGTAATCCTGATGATGTTACAATCTTTGGTGAATCAGCAGGTGCCATGTCAGTTTCGCATTTATCATTAAGTCCATTAGCAAGAAATTTGTTCAAACGATCTATTATGCAGTCTGGTACGGCTTTAAGCAAATTAATTGCTATTCCGAATGATCAAATGAAACAACGTGGGCACATTCTGGCAGAAGAAGTTAATTGTAGATTAAATCCTACAGAATTAGAAGCGTTAGTAGATTGTTTAAGTAAGGTAGATGCGAAAGTATTATCTGAATCAGAATTAAGAGTACCAGCGTATTTGTTTTCAAGTCCTTTTGGACCTGTAGTGGATAACAAATTAATCTCTAAACAACCAGAAATATTGCTAAACAACGGAGAAATTAATGATGTAGATATATTAGTGGGTACCAATGAAAATGAAGGAACATATTTTCTTGAGTATCTATTACAAAATAGCCTTAGCGAAAACGTTACAATGAGTCGTAATGATTTTCTTAACTATGTTGCGATATTCAGCGAGGACCCACTTCTCTTTGAAGCAATATTATTCGAATACACCAACTGGACCGATCCCAAGGACGGTTTTAATAACGTAATGATGATAGATAAGTTAGCTGGTGATTATTACTTCATCTGCCCTGCTGATCGTCTTGCCAAATACTATGCCGAACATAATCGAAATGTTTTCTTGTATCACTATAAATATGTAAACAATCACCACTATTGGCCTTTATGGGCAGGAAGTATGCATGCGGATGAAATTGAGTTTGTTTTTGGTCATCCATTGAGTCGAAAAAAACCTTATTCGGATGCACAAATTGAATTTAGCAAACAAATGATGCGATATTGGACTAATTTTGCAAAAACTGGTAATCCTAATGGAGATTCACACGATACTACTCTTCCTGCATGGCCGCTACATGAAAGCAAAGACCGTGCATATATAAATTTAAATCTCGGTGATATTTACATTAGCACTGGAGGATTGAGACCTAAACATTGCTATTTTTTTCAGGAATACTTGCCCAAGCTCTCCAATTTAAAATGTAGAAATTATGTGTCATGATATGAAATGTCAATTAACACGTATTATTGCTTATGTAATAATAATAATTTAAAACAAACCCACATGAACAATCACAATGTATAAAGCTTGAAGAAAAATAATGTAAATATATTAAAAAAAAGAAATTAATTAGCAGTAATTG